>PVHP010015942.1:0-36630 GCA_004024765.1 Zapus hudsonius | reverse complement strand
CAGTCATATCATGGAGGATCCATATGGAACCCCACAGAGAATGAAGGGATGAACAAGGGACCCACAGCCACAGCCATTCAATCAACATAGGATAACCCAGTGGGACAGAATCCAACAATTTTAGACTCAAAGACCCCTAAGTTCTCAACATTGCAGCCTTAATACCCACCACGATTCAAGGAACTGAGTGGAAGAGGGGGCGGAAAGATTGTGAGAGCTGTTGTGGGGGAGAATATCCAGAGGCATGATGACCCTGAGTAACAACATACTAGCGCTAGGAGAACCAGGCTTGCTGCTAGGCTGTCCATGATCCCCTGCCCCAAGGACTGATCCAGATGGCCCACGGAGAAGGATATCCAGCTGATTGGGGAAGGAGAAGAGGGGCATTTGGGGAACTGGGGATAACAACTCATCGTTTTCCCACTAAATAATGTAACTCATTATGGACAATATAAATAAATAAATAAATAAATAAATAAATAAATAAATAAATAAATAAATAAATAAATAACAGCATGCTTGTTTTCCTGACAGGAGGGCTCATTTGCCAGCTGTATGACTTTTGATGCAGCCTCTGGAATCAGGTGGGACTCCAGCTTATGTCAGTGCTCTGATTCTTGTTATACTTTCCCACAATCTCTGCAGATGGGCCACCTGGAGGGGGAAATGCAGCAGGAATCGTTGCTGTTCATTTTGGGCATTGTCTGCAACAAAAGGATTTGCTTCACCTTAGCTGTACAGACCCAAGCTACATTCATGCCCTGGAAATTTGGAGTTTACGACACCAAAAATACCCACACTGAGCATGTTATACTTTAAGAGCAGGATGAATGAGGATAGAAAACACAGAGGTGGGGTACCTGTGCTAAAGCACATTCTTTGTCGAATTAGCTAGACTAACACAGGAATGAAATGATTGAAGTGTAAGGAAAGGATGTCTCTCTCTCTTCTCTCTCTATCTCTCTATCTTTCTCACTCTCTCTCTCACACACACATACACACACAGGCACACACATACACTGACAGATTCTGAAATTTAATGCTCTTATCAAGCATACTTGTATAAATGTGTACTTTGAAAACAAAACAATGACTTTCTCTTTGACTTTCTCATGAACCTTAAAATCTCGTCTATTAGGTATATTAGGTATATCAGAAAGAAGCCAAGAGATATAAAATATATGTCATCACTTCTGAAAGTAACAAGTGTAGAACACTAGCCACACAGTTTATACTACAGTCACCAACACTGTGAGTCATGGTGTGCATGGGATCTAGGTGACAATGATTAAGGGCTTTCAGGGCAGGAGGAAAAGCATGTCAAAAAAAATCTGAAAACTGAAAATGCTTGATGTATGCATGCACTGAAGGGACCAATGTGTTTAAAGCAGGGAAAACATTAACCAGGCATAGCTGGAAATTAATACTAATGACTGAATGCATATTGGATCAGGTACAGCTGGTTAGTTAATGGCACGTGTTTGAGATTTTAAAACACAGCGAACCTTAGTTTAATGATTTTGAAGTAAGTCAAATGAACACAACTATGTTTGCTTTTAAATAGGAGAGGACTGAAGAGAGGGGGGGGGCTCTGATGAGACTTCCTGAAGTCCAGTGCAACAGCTCAGATGACAAGGACAATGACAGGGAACAGAGTGAAGAGGAGGGAGCAGAAATGACACTGGTTTGACATTTGTTTTGGGAAGAAAATCAGATGTTACCTGGCAATGAATTGTGAAGTAGACTGTAAGAAGTGGGAAGGGAAGTTTCCAGACTCCTCACTCACAGTCTTGAAATCGCTTATCAAAATGGGGTGTCTCCAGAAACATGTAAGGTTTAAAGGGAATGGTGAAGAGAGGGCAATGAATTTTGAGACGTGTTTGATATAGGAGTGTGGAGGTCAGGAGAAATCAGAAATAGAGAAAATAACTAGAAAGTTTTCACATATAAATGTGTTTTTATGTTTTGTTTTGTTTTGTTTTAAGAAAACCCAAAGCAGAAGTCCAGAGGCACTTAAGGTCTCAGTAATAAAGCAGACTTAAAACTCACCCACCATGACTCAGGGAACTAAGTGGAGAGAGGGCAGAAAGATTGGAAGAGCCATGGTGGGGGAGAATGTCCAGAAAGACATTGCCCCCTTCAGCAACAACACACAAGGTGGGGACCTGGCTGCCTCTTGTGCTATTCATAACCCCTTACCCCATAGACTGATCCAGTGGTTTGGGGACAGGGCGGAGGAAAATGGGGGGGTACCATCATAAGATTTATTTATACACTGTATATAATTATGGATAATAAATATGTTTTAAAAAAGAATTGAAAATATTGATTTGTATAAATATGTGGATTGAGTAAAAAATATCTGGAAAGAATGAAGAAAGAAATTGGAAAAGAAAAGAAAAGGAAAAAAAAAACCAGAACCCAGGGCACAAGCCACTATTAGCAATTATAGAAAAAGATTTCAAGGACAGTATAGAGAAAATATTCAATTATTTTGAATAGCTAAAATAACCACAGTGGTAAAATCTTTCATTGGTTTTAGCAATGTGGCCTTCCCAGTTATAAGGAAGGAGATCATTTCTTATAGCCTGAGAGGTCAGAGGTAGAGGGAGCAAGTGCCAGGGACATGAGGAAACATGGCAAAGTACAGAGAAACAGCACTGTGTCAGTAAATAGTGGAATGGCCCTAGAGAGACCTAAGTGGAAAAGGTTTCTAAGGAGAGAGAGGTGGTGAGTCAGTTGAAGTTGATGATGGAAAGAGCCAATACCAGATATGCAGATGAAGATGCAGAAGGAAAAACTAAATAACAAAAAATGCATTGCACGGAGCATTTTTTGCTAGCGAAAACTGTTCCATCATTCAATTGGGCCAGACTAAACCTAGAAATGTTTTACCCAAACTGAATCTTAAGGTTGAATAAAAGAGAAATTGTAGGAAATGAAAATGGTTTCCATGACAACTAGGAAGATGAGCCCATAACTTCATCAGGGATCACTAGAAAAAAAAAAACTTATGCAAAGATCATTACTATATTTGGTGATGTTTACTAGCAATTAAAAATGAAAGAACTATGGAAAGAAGTTTCTGTGCGTTGTGAAAGCTGCCAGATGCCCTAACAAGACATTCTGCCTGGCTCTCCAGGATTCCTCAGGTCAAGTGAGCATCGCAGGAAAGGGTAGTGGATGTCGTGATGGAAATTTCAGGTAAATTCAATGAGTTCAGGAAGGAAAAAGGACTGGATCGACAATGTGCCCAGGACACTTCTCAGCAAGGAGTTCCAACCATCTGCTGCCTCCTCCACACAACCTGCTTGCTAACTGGCTTTATCTTCCATTTTCACAGTGTCTTTCGCTGTCTATTCATATCTACTGTGAGGCTAAATTCTGTTTTCCCACATGGCAAAATAGCTCTGAATGTACTAGGAGGAATAGTAAAGGCAGGGGACAATGTTTCTAGATACTTTATGGTTGTGGAATACTTGCGTGAAACAAAAAGAAGTCCTATGTTTTCAGACACTTGGGAAAATTTATTTTGTGATTCAAATTTCTCATGATGACCTCCGAGTGAACTCAAGAAACTACCAGTGGACATGTAATTAGTGATAGAGACCCTGAACCACCTGTTGACATCACTCAACATGGGCTCTTGGGAGTGGGAATCTCACAGGATGTTTTTACTCTTGAAGCTTCCAGAAGTTTCTGGTTTGTGCTTGGCTTGGAATTCTAGTCCAAAATCCTGTCTTGTGACAGCTCCACTTAGACCATTTGAGATGGACCCAATTCTAGGAGATGGACCAAGGTGAAGAAACAAGTATTTTGTTTTGTTTTTGTTAGTTTCCTTTGGTTTCCCCACTCAAAAAAAATTAAAAATTAAGGTCAAATGAGTTCAACTGCTAAGCATGACTCTAGGGTACTTAATATTTAAATTTATTTATTTATATATATATAATAAATATGTATATTATATAATATATGTATGTAATATATATACATATATATGTATATATATGTATATATACATATATATGTGTATATATATATATATAGTTTTTCAATAGAAAATTAATGAACTGATCAGAAAGTGTGGTTGCCAAAACTATGAAACTCCCGCCTAAAAGTCAACCTTGGGTGGGTTTGACAATTCCCTCTTTTCTTTTGTTTTCTTTTCTTTCTTTTTTTTTGCATATTTTTGTTGAAGTACAGGTAAGAGAGGACAGAGGTGCTTTCAGTGCCCTACAAATTATGGCAAGAGAATTCTGAAATGTCTTTCCACTGCCATCTGTAATTCTGCTTATTTAAAATGAAGACAGACTTTGTTAGCAGTATGTGGTCTGAAGCCCTCCCACTCTGTTCCGAGACTCCATCCACAGGGAGTTTACTGCCTGAAAGTGCCCCAGCCACTTTTTTGGACACCCATGCTGATTAATTAACTCTACTTAAAAAGTTACTTTAGCATTTCAATCACAATACCATTTATGAGTCAGTTATGAGTTTTTGTCGCCTGGAAACCTTAGAAGAGGTCAAAGTGTTGTTATAGGTATGGAGTTTTGGATAATAGGTATAATTTGAAGTTTCTCTTGCTTTTGCATTTTTAAGAAAAATAAAATCAGCTCCTGGTTTCTTAACCACAATCAGCTTCATGCTAAATTCTGTACTGAATTTCACCTTCACACAACAAATGCTCCAAGACAGCTTAAAGCATATTCCATGAGGGATAAGGTTGCCTTTTAATGTATAAATTGTAGTCTCAGTGTTTTGTTCAGTTCACAGAAACATTATTAGATATTGCAATAATACTTAATTTTATTTATTTTAATTTGAAAGCGCTGTTTTGTGCACGTTTGAATTTCCTGGTTTTGGTTCTAAAAACTGTATTTCAGCTAACCTAATATTTAAGCACACACACACACACACACACACACACACTATTGAACTATAGGCAAATATATTTTTCTTCTTAACTTTTAAGTAGGATCATGAGGTCAATGCTTAATATCAGTTCAAATCGACATACACTCTAAGAAAACATGAAAAGCAAAATGTGGATAATGATACAAATATTTTTCAAATATTATAGTTTTCCTTAATTGCATGTGAAAATACTACTATTCTTTAGCAAAGCATTTTTCCAAGGAAGCACAAAGTGTTTATGGTATTACATGTGCACTACGCAGAATACTTGTGTTCCAACAGAGAACGTGAGGGAAACAGGTCCATGTAGATCCTTTGTAGAAATGGATGTGTAAAGCTGGATGCATGTTCCTGCTTCAGCTCTACACAAAAAGTCACATCTTCTGGATAAAATCTCTTAAGGAGAAAAGAGCACTCTTAATCAGATAATATTTTCCATTTATTCCAAGTATGAATATTATCTTAGACTTAGTGGTTTACAACTGTTTTCTTTATTGTTGTATTTTGGATCACTAAAATGAAATTTAAAATTGGATAATAAACTTTGCGTTTTATGAATCCCTGGGGAAGATGTGCCCTTAGTAAGTGCATGTTTTCATTGACACCAGTATTATGCTTTGTATTATTTTCTGGTCAGTTTTATATCTGCTGATCTATAACATTGCAGTGTACTCACATGACATTCTGCTATAAACTGTTGAATACATACTACTTCGCTACATGGTTTTCACATATTTTAATGACTTGTTTCCCAGTCATCATTTTCCTCACTTTTTACCTTCATTTTTGAATATTTCATGAATACTTATGAGAATTTCAGATAGACATCAAAGACTTAAATATCTGATCCAGTATTTTCCATTATGATTATAACAAAGGTTTACCCACCACTAGTGGTCTAAAAGCAATTCCATATCATGGCTCTTTCATATGTGCTCATCAGAGTCTAAGGTGACCCCTCCATTGCTGTCATTTCAGTGAGCTTCAGCAACTTCCCCATGCATGAAGATTTGGTATTTCATCATGTTCAACATCATGCATTAAGCAACTCTGCAGGAAGTAAGCTGTAGCTTTGGTAAAATTCTCTCGATATTCAGATGTTAATTTGCAATGAGTTTTAGACATTGTATTATTTCCTCCAGTACTTTAACCTCCTTCACACACTCGTGACCATTTTTCACTGTGCATAAATATTAATAACATCATAAAACCATACCCAGAAGAGCTTGCCAAAGTTTCTGGACAGATTAGAGTCACATCCACAGGTCTTTATTTGACTCCAGTCAGACCTGGAATAGATTTTCCACAGATGAAGAAATGTAAGTTATCAGTTACTGATTTTTTACTCACTAGGAAATAAGATCCAAAATCAAAATGTAACACCCTTTGCTATATGTCATTCTTGCCAAGTTACTTTTTGTATGTCATATATCACCCCTACTTTAATATATACAGGCCAAAGAATAAAGACGTGTTGATAATTTCTGCATTACCTGAGTGCCAGGAGCTACCAAGTTTAAGCAGGAAAGACATGGAAAATCAGAATAAATCTTCAGAAATATATTTAACTTAATTCTATAAAGATTAAACACCCAAGCCCTGGCCAAAATATTGAAATACAAAGATGAAACAGTTTTTTTTTCTCCTAAAATGTTGTAATGTGATTATGGTACAACTAGATATTTTCTGCATATTTTTCTAATGTCTATACTTTTACACATATGAATATCCTATAAGTTGTGGTTCTGACACACACACACACACACACATATATAATTTCTGAATTACCCAGTAATTATATGTATACATTTTATATTTCATTTACTGCTTTACTAGACAAGTATATTGTATAACATTAATAGGCTAAAAGTAACTTGAGAAAGGGCAAATTGAGACTGCCTGTTTCTAGGAGGGACCTGAGAAACTTAGAAGTGCGTGGCATTATTAGAACACCACTAGCACATTAAACACAGAAGAGTTTTCATACCACTTCTGACCATTTAAATAAGCAGCCATACTCTTTTGTTGGAATACTCTGTGTAACTTTTCACCATAAACAAACTCAGTGTCATAACTGAAACAAACTCTTTCTTACAGTGCTTAATTATTTAGATTCATCTTATGCTAAAAAACATAACAACTGAATATGTCACTTTAAAAGTGGAATTAAATTTATTTTTTTCTTAAAATGAGGCCATATCAGTGCCAGGATGGGATACCTTCCAGTAAGTTGTTGGCCAGGGAGGTTCCTGAGGCCCCCAAAACATTAAAGGCCATTGCCAAAGCTCTTGTTTGTCCAGAAGAATGAGATGGTAAGACCTTTAATGAAGGTCACCTGTGCTTGGGCTGAAGGTCACTGGGAAATCAATGTGGAGCTGACTTGGAAACTTTAATGTTAACCATCTGACAGAAAGCTGTTAAATCAATGGCTGCATGCAGCCCTATGGGAAAGAGAAGTCATGAATGCTGGTGAACATCAGTGGACCTTGCAAGTCTTAATATGGGCCAGTTAGGCCAAATGGGCCAACTGGTGCAATAGTGGCACATCTGTTGTGGGGGAAACCAATTGCTCTCTAATTGGGCTGGAGGCCCGCTTCATGGGAGGAAAGCATGTCTGGTACTGAAGACCTAGACAAAACCCTAGAGTGGGGGAGGTCATGAACCCTAGTGGAGTAACACCTACTCTTGTTGGCCTAAATGTATATATGATGCCAACCAAACTGCATTACAAACACTTTTTAAAAAATGAGCATACCCATATGGTAATGCTACTGTCACTTTTGGCTGGAGAAGCTTCTCTTTTTCAGATGGCAGTGACCACTGGGATGGAGAAAAAGATGTGATAGTGCTGAGAAGAAATGACAGTGCATTGTTCAGCACTGGGGCATCTCTATCACACTTCCCTTGGCTCATGGTCTATTACAGAAGAGGTGCCAGAAAGATTGTAAGAACCAAAGGCAGGGAAGGACTGCTTACAATGCAAACTTGCAGACATAAAATGGCCTTGATATTCATTACCTCACAGTGCCTGATGATACCTACAAATAATTGGAGGAAAAGATGATGACACTGAAACAAATCAGAGACTAGCTGAGAGGGGGATGAGATATGGAGTTGGAGGGAGAGGGAGGGAATCATAACGGTTTATGGTCTATAATTATGGAAGCTATCAATGAAAAGTTTAAAAAGAGGCTATTTTCTGTGAGCATGATTTATCAGACACAGATGGATCCACATTCGTCTTTCCTCATTGTCAGAATGTATTGAATCATGATTTCACACTTTTCAGTTCATTGGTTAT
Organism: Zapus hudsonius; assembly: GCA_004024765.1. Taxonomy (NCBI): domain Eukaryota; kingdom Metazoa; phylum Chordata; class Mammalia; order Rodentia; family Dipodidae; genus Zapus; species Zapus hudsonius. Next base: position 28,418 of record PVHP010015942.1, on the reverse strand, counting down.
AATTCACAAAGTAATCATCTCATTTGATACCTAGATGTTAGCAATCACAAGTTCATTCTCTCTCTCTCTCTCTCTCTCTCTCTCTCTCTCTGTGTGTGTGTGTGTGTATGTGTGTGTATTTTTTTGTGTGTGTAAAAGTTTTCAGTTATTTTTAGATGCTCACTTACCTATGAAGAGCAAATGGAGTCTTTGAGAAAGTGTCGTAATAAAAATGAGACCTATCACCACAGCAAGTCAGATAACCCAGGATAGGTCAGAGAGACATACACCAACATATTCTACACAACCCAAAGCAGAAGTCCAGAGACACTTAAGACCTCAACAATAAAGCAGCCTTAATACTTACCCTCCATGACTCAGGGAACTGAGTGGAAGAGGAAAAGGAAAGATTGTAAGAGTCGTGGTGGGGGAGAACAAAAAGGCAAATATTGGGCACTGCCTACTTTGTTTTGAGATAGGGTATCTCATTGGCCTGAAACTCACAAATTAGGCTAGACTGGCTGGCCAGCTGGGACTCAGGTGTGTGCCAGTACACCTGGAATTGCTGTCTTTGGCATGGTGATGAAATTCAGGTCCTCGTACTTATACATAAGGACCAAGGACGTAATCAACTGATCTGTTTCCCAAACTCCATGTCCTTTTATTCCAATCTTTCTTTTAATTTTAAATCAATTCTTTGGTATGAATACAATTTTTACCATGTACTAAAAATGAAAGCAAATATCCATACTGAGATGGCTGTTAGTATTTTTGCATGAATAATTAAATATTGGCTGATCTTGTATACTAAGGGCATAGAGCATCAGTAATTTTTTTTAGAGTTGGTCAATATTTTGATTATATAATTACAATGCTGAGAATGGCACTTTGTATGAATACATAGTGTAAAACAGCTGAAGTATGTTTAAAGGCATTTCAGAAATTGTTGGACATTCTGATTTAATCCCCTAACAAAATTTATTTAAATATTTATTTATTTATTTAATCAATTAATTAATTTTTAATTAGGTTGTAGTGTTCCCTGCCCTGTCCTCCTTTCCCTGAGGGACCTTCTCAGAAGGCCACTGGTGCAACTGTGGTGTAATTAGGGCCTCTGTCCCTGGGGGGAGATGTGCTTCAGGGTGTTTCTACCCACCCTGTGGCTCCTACAATCTTCCCACCCTCTCTTCCTCTACAGTCCCTGAGCCTTGGTGGGTTTGTTATCTACTAGTGTGACTTCTCTGTAGCTTCGGTGTTTCTACTGTGATGTGTTTTAGTTCACCACAGTGTTTGTTGCTACTTTCCATGTTGTGGATTCCAGGCTAGTATTGGGAGTAGTATTCCTGTTGCTGCTGCTTCTGAAATTTTCTTGGACCCCATCAATGTCCCAGAGATGGCACGTCTCCTTTGACTGTCTTTTCTTGTGTATTCCAATCTGTTTTTTTTTTGTGTGTGTGATGTCCTTGCACCTTTATTTATTTATTTATTTATTTTTATATTTTTATTGTCCAAAATTAGATATATTGTATTAGCAAATATTATGTTGGTATCCCCATTTCATTCCTCCCTGTTCCTAATCAACTGGGTATCCTCCTCTGTGGGCATACCGGATCAATCTATGGGATAGGAAGTCATGGATAGCACAGAAGGCAGCCAGGTTCACATCCCCCTTTGTGTGTTGTTGCTGTGGGGGGGCAATGTCTCTAAATATTCTCCCCCACCATGGTTCTTACAATCATTCCAACCCCTCTTCTACTCAGTTCTCTGAGTCATGGGGGTGAGTATTAAGGCTGTTTTATTGTTGAGATCTTAGGGGCCTCTGCACTTCTGCTTTAGGTTGTGTTGGAAATCGTTGGTGTTTGTCTCACTGACATCCTGGTTTGACTGATTAGCTGTGGTAATAGGGCTCCAATCTTAATTACTAAAATTAATGCTCACATTAAAGCTTATACAGTCATATATATATATATATATATATATATATATGTTGTGATTTATATATATAATATCAAAACAAATACACTTAAATAACAAATATATACATACATACCAAATATACATATTCCGTTATGTGTATATATTACAAATGTCCTTAAGCTTAATGGAGGTTTCAATGCCTCAGTGTAAACCTGAAAGAATCTAGTTAGAGAAAATAGAAGATGAAAAATAAAATATATTGTTTCCACAATCTCATTTTGAAAAAAATTAATACTAGGTCATTTGACAGATGTAAGTTACAAGAGAGACCTGAATGAGAGAGAAGATTTTTAAACTCTAAAATTTCACTTAGTCTTAATCCCTTCAGAGTGTAGACCAATTTTCCGAGGAGTATATATGTTGTCTATCTTTCTTTGTTTCTATTAATGGTGGCAGTCTTTTTCCCTATGTTCTACTCTCTTGTCATCAGAAAGTGTGGAGGCTGTTTGTTCTACATACACTGTTTTAATAGAATAATTCATTGGATTCATATGCCTTCTCTTTCTAAACTGGTTGGTTCCATCAGCTCACACCAAGGTTAAATTGTTCAAACTAATTGTGCTATGTCATTACCAAATCATTTTGGTGCACACAAAAGCAGTATATATCACAGTCTGTTGTACACTATTATAATGTGTTTTTTCCAATAACTTGACTCTATTATAAATGCACTATAATTCAGTATATACAAGCACTTTACCATTTTCAAATCTTATTCATTTTTAATTGAAATGTGAATTACAAGGATTCCTGTGATGCATCCTGACACTAAGCACAGTGAAAAGAAACAACATTCTAAGCAATGTGCTTCTGATAACATCTTTCTATCAACAAGGTTGTGAAATGATTTATATTTTGGATTATATCACAAATGTGCAAAATGCGTGCTTTGAACTTACTTTTATCTTTTGTTTCATCATCAGATAGCTGATATCCTGGCAAGAGATGAGCCACCCCCAGACCTACCATGGAGGATCCACATGGAACCCCGCAGAGAGTGGTGGGATAAGCAAGAGGCCTATAACTACAGCCAATCAGTCAACCCAGGATAAGCCAGCAAGACAGACACCAACGATTTCAACACAACCTAAAGCAGAAACACAGAGATTCCCCCTAAGACCTCAATAATAAAGCAGCCTTAATACTCACCCACCATAACTCAGGGAACTGAGTGGAAGAGGGGGCTGAAAGATTGTAAGATCCATAGTGAAGGAGAATATCCAGAGACATGCCCCCCTCAGTAACAACATACAAAGGGGGTTGAACTGGGTTGACTCCTAGGTTATCAATACCCCTGCCCTATGAACTGAGCCAGCTTCCCCCTGAGGAGGATACCCAGCTGATTGGAGACAGGGAAGAGGGAAATCGGGGAAATAGGGACATCAACACATTATTTGCTCATTCAGTGTGTCTAAATATGGATAATAGAGATATAATTTATTTAAAAAAACAGTACATGGGAGATGGAGGCAGGAAAATCAGAAGTTCACTGTCATCTTTGGGTACATAGCAAATTGGAAGTCAACCTGGCCTACATCAGACTCTGTCTCAAAAAGAAAAGGGCTGGAGGGTTTGATTCCCCAATACCCATGAAAAAAGCCAGATGCACAAGTGGCACATATGTTGGGAGTTCCTTTGTGGTGGATAGAGACCCTGGCACATCCCATTCTCTCTCTTGTCTCTTTGCAAATCAATCAATAAATAAAATATATAAAAATTAAAATTAAAAAAGAAGTGTAAATTTGACTACTTCTAAAACAATTACTTTTCCACAAATATAGAGATATTTTGTCCAACACTAAATTAATACCAAACATTTCTTGTCCCAGCTTGAACAAATAAATATTATCTTCTTAATCTCTAAGATATATGAGGCAAAATATTTATGTCACATTTATATGTCAATTTATTTCTTTTCTTTACTAAAACCCCCTGAACATATTAGTGGATGACACTCACTCACTTATACTTTACAATTAATACAAAAGATTCACTTAGCACGAAAATGATTTCATAAAAGCAGGCTATCTGATTAAAATGAAAGGCCAGACCTCCTCCACAATGCTATGGAAAGTCCAAGCACAGATGTGTCTTGTGATAGAATGTTCTTACACAGTGGAATTATCTTTCCCCCTTCACTTTCTAAAGTTACAGGATTGTATCACTTGTGTTTTAAACCACAGAAAGAGCACAGAATATATGGTTACTTTGAAAACTTTGATATATTAAATATATTCAGGGGAAAAAGTGTGCAAGCTGGTATTCTTTAGAAGGATTAAGAAGAAATGAACCTAGCACATTTTACTGCCCCCATTACACTTCTGAGTTTTTCTTTTCTCCATTATTCCATGAGCCCAGATAGGTATCTAAACATAAGGAACGCAGAGTGTTTTTACAGCTGCCCTTATGTGGTGGACCACACAGGGAGCCCAGTGGTATGGGGAGTCAAGTGTCACCAGGGGATGGTTTGCTCAAACTTAACTTAATTGTGCCATTAGACTCATCAATAAAGGTGGATATTAGCAAGAAGAGGTATTTTGGAGAACTTTGATGCGAATATGAACAAAACAGTTAACATTCCATGATCCAGAGTGTAAAAAGTCACCGGTTATATCCATGAATATATATCCATGACATCTTTATCACATTTGACAAAAAAAGGAACAAGAAATTGCAGCCATATATGTTAATGATATTATGACGTCATGCAAGATAAGACTGTGCTTCCCAAAGTGATTTCTTAAAACATTTGAGAAAATTCTACCATTTCAGAATATGACAGTATTGTACATATGTATACATGTTTATGTAAAATTACCCATACACACTCCCTTCCATCAGTCAATAAAACAAGGAGTAAAGAGAAAAATACAACATCAACTTTATTATTGAGCCCAACATTCTGACACATCCCGTATTTCAGATCCACATGATCCATCCTCTCTAATTCCTAAATCGTCACAGACTGGGTGTGACCAGTCATTCTTCCCAGGTATTTATAGTCACAGTGTGATATGCTCTACTTAGTTTTGAAACTTTTGAATAAAAAAAATAAGTATAAAGAGATAATCTATCAGTACACTGTTTTCTGCCTTAATTGACCTCTTTAAAATGGGATTTTAAAAAAGGAAGAAGTTAGCTGATTACAAACTTTCAAATATAAAAACATAAAATCAACATTTTTACTTCTTTCTATTTTTTGAGCAATATTTGGGTCAATTCCAAATAGAAGTGAGATAAAACCACTAAAGAGGAAAATATGCACTTAGTTCCAAGTACCACATTGCTTCCAAGTATGCAGCCAGACTTGGCTGGTGTTATTAAGTAACTGGCAGATGCAAGCTCCGTGAGTCCATTACAGTAACAGAGCAGCATCCTAGGCCCTCTTAGCAGTCAAGTTCCTTTTATAGCTCTTTGTCTACTGTACATACTGTTGTTTTTATCTACTCCCTTTACGACACCTGATTCTTATTTTTAACAAAAACTGATGACTATCGTATTCTCATTCATTGAGCATTTTCCTAATCCACTAATGCTTAGATTGCAAGCATAATCTATGAAATGGGTGATTTTGGAGTTATGAACATAAAGATGAGAAAATGAATTCACAGAGCTTTGTTTCTTTTCAAAATCTTGATGGTGAGAGGGCAGAGTTAGCATTTGACCCAAACTGACTGGCCTCTTAGCCTGCCTGATAAATATAATGTTATTGGGCCTTTCTGTAGAGCTTATAAAATAAAATGAAATATTCTGGTTTATGTCTCAGAAAATACAAAGAGAGGATTAGGATAGTCAGAAAAGCAAGATCCAGTTTCTATCTGAATTTAGAAGATTTGTTCAGAAGCTTGCTTTTTAACAAAAAAAAAAAAAGAATGATACATAGGAAGAAAAATTATAGGTAAATAAAAATATTCCTGCAAGACAGATTTATTTTGCCCACTGTTGAAAATCATCCTTTTTCAACTCTGGTGTAAATGTATAGCATGCATGGTTTGTTAACATATTGATCTCACAGTTCCAAAAGTTGGGACCATAGGATTCACTTTCTAAAATAGTTAAGAATATAAATATGAAAGTGTAATTTGTCTGTAGTCATACAGAAACTTAGTAATAGGTTCTGTGTCTTTTATCCTGAGTGACTTCTTAAAATTATTTTGACAATTATATAAATATATCATATATACATATATATATGATATTTTGATCACATTCACCCACATTACCCTGTCTTGTCCCCCTCCCTTTTCTGCCAGCTGCCTTGCTCTCATTTTCATCTTTTCATGTCTTCTTTTTTTCTTTTGCTGACCCAATGTGTTTAATTTTGGTTGCTTACTTGGGCATAGGTGTAGAAGGAGGGTTGAAAAGGGAGGTGAGTGAGTTTTTAAACCTCAGTATTAGATTTAAATAGAGTACCGTGCACATCAGAAAATGAAAAACTATATAAATTACTAAGCATAACAGAGTGGCAGCAACAGACATGATATGTTATCTAATCAAATTGAATTCCTGCAAATGTTTCTTAATTACTTGTTCTTCAGTAAGACACATTGTTTCCTGAAACGGACTTTAATCAATACTTAACTGCAACTTTATCACTGGCACTTTCCTCCTTGCCTTTCATCTTTGTCTAATGTGGTTAGAATCATTTCAACAAAATTCAATTTTATACGCAGACTCCTATCTTCAGAGTCGGAAACATGAGAATATTTGCTTGTCTAAAAGGAAACATCTTTATGTTTGGATTCTTTCATTTTCTATTGGATTTTCTTAGTGTCACACAGTCATAGGTCTTTTACAGAAACAAAGCAATAGTTGTAAAATTTTAAATATTCAATTTGGTTTGGCCTATTCTTTAATTCTGAGAAAGTCTTATTTTCTAAAGCTTTCTTCTTTGATTAAATTCAAGAAAGACATATATATATATACACATATACATATATATGTGTGTGTGGGTGTGTTTTTGTTACCACTAAGTCAAAGTAGAACTTAATTTCAAAATCTACTTTTCATTTATTTTGAATATGTCAATATTTCCTTGTGGAAATCATGACATTGAAAATAGGCAGTTTGCAACTTTATTTTTTAACTATTTATTTATTTATTTAAAGAGAGAGAAAGAGTGAAAATGGACATGCCAAGGCTTTCTTCCATTGCAAACTAACACCCGATACATGCAACACTTTGTGCATCTGCCTTTACATGGGTTCTGGGTACTTTTTCAATTCATCTTTATTGAGATAAATTTTCCCTAGAGAGAAAAAGAGAGTTGTGCTATGTGACCTCTGATAGGTTAAGCTAATGCCTTCACTTGGGATACTGCTTAAGAGAGCACCCCAAACACAACAGACTTTTCTTCCCTATTGCCAATATCTGTCATCCTTCATCAAACAGAATTCTAATATTCTACACTGTGTAATTAAGTAAAATTTTATTTTCTTGGTAATTTATTTCACCATTGTTTTACAATAGCCATAAGCTAAAAAAAAAAAAAAAAAAAAAAAAAAAAAAAAAAAAAAAAAAAAAAAAAAAAACTCTTCCTGAATTGACTTGGGGCTCAAGCTAAAACCTTCTTTGTTAAGTATACATTTATAAATATTATTTATTGATGTTTTATAGATTTACTTAGCCACATTTTTAATCAAAAATATTTAAAGAGAATTAAATCTTAGAGTATCTCCTAGTTTACATACTCTCCATATGGAAGCAAGTTGTATTTAATTTTTATTTTATTTCTGCAATTCACTTTTAGGAGACAGATTTTGTCCATATTTATTAATGATACTTGTCCTTACCTTCCAACTGCTGAGACAAAGCACCCAATCAAAAGCTGATGGGAGTTGCGGGTGTATTTGTGCTTACAGTCTTGAGGGGAAGCTACATGATGGCAGAAATGAGCGGACATCACCTCTGTCACACAGTGTAATACAGCAGCGAACAAGTGAACTGAAAATGGGAAGGTTACAACACCCCTTAACCTTCCTCAACACACATCCCCAACAAGGCTCTACCTCCCAAATTGCCTCTAGATGGGAACCAAGTGCTCATAACACATGAGTTTATGGGTGACATCTGATTAAAATCACCACAATACTTAACTATTTAAAGATTTTGATATATTATATACTGGTGCTTAAACTTTTAACTCAACTGGAGAGTCTAAGCCTGTGAAAAATTGATCAGTCTGGCAACTCCTGGTCCCAGTCAATGGCTCCTTCCCTCACTGAGCTGTTGTTGACAAAAATGACCCATGAGGTCCCAATAACAAGACAGGATTCTGTCAAACCTCTTGAATACCCACCCCAGGCCTGAGGAAGGATCCTGTTGCTGAAGAAACCATACAAAGTCATCTATCAGCATCGAGAGACCCTGCGAGGTCCAGAATGGTAACCAGCCCCCAGACGGTAGTTAGTGCAGAGCTGGAAGGTACTACATAAGCTGCCAGGGGAAGCTGGTCAACGACAGCTGGAGCAAACAGAGACCACTGGCATGAACTGAAGTCTGCCACCAGGAGTAGGCTAAACACATTTCCTACTGGGAGAGAACAGTGAACCAAGAAATGAACATTGTGCAATGGAGGAGCCAAAGCCTGGGGAAGGCAATCAACAGCTTTTAATTTGGCCAAGTAATCCACTCAGGGATGGGGAGCCCTTAACTGGAAGAGGGGACTCAGAGAGAAATGCACTGGAAATCAAAATCTTGGGACCCCAAAGAGAAATGCACTTTACAAATGATTTACAAAGAGGCTAATCACAATAGAAACTAGCTAATTCAAAAATGTGTATTTCAGTTAACCTATACTGATCTCACTCTGATGGAGATTCTGTTTGTACTTTTCAGAAGGCAGTGAGAGAGCTGTGGCTCTTCCAACCCTACCAAAGAGCCACAGGCCAATAGCTGACACCCTGGCAAGAGATGATCCACCCCAGATCTTCCATGCAGGATCCACATGGAACCCTGCAAAGAGTCGTCAGATAAGCAAGAGGCCTGCAACCACAGCCAATCAGTCAACCCAGGATAAGCCAGTGAGGCAGACACCAACGATTTTCAACACAACCTATAGAAGTACAGAGACCCCCCTAAGACCTCAACAGTAAAGCAGCCTCAATACTCACCGACTTCTGAGTGGAAGAGGGGGTGGAAAGATTGTAACAGCCATGGTGGAGGAGAATTTCCAGAGACATGCCCCCCCTTCAGTAACAACATACAAAGGGGGTGGTGGAACCAGGTTGACTCCTAGGATATCCATAACCCCTACCCCATGGACTGATCCAGACTGACCATGGAGGAGGATGTCCAGCTGATGGGGGACAGGGAATAGGGAAATCAGGAAACTAGGGATACCAACACATTATTTGCTTATTCAGTGTATCTAATTATGGATAATAAAGGATAATAAATAAATAATGCATTGGTAACTTTTGATTTGTCAGATGAGCTTACTATATTGATATACTTATTACATATATTTATTTGGAGGGAATGGGAAATCCCTTAAGATTTCTTCATATAGTATATACATACTCTGTTTATGCATGGTGCTAATTTCTATGTCCTAACTTTATGTCCTTACTTGGTTCATATATTATTAGCATGGGCAGGATTTTCAGTTCAGTGTTTAATAGACTGGCAGAGAAAATATTCTTCAGAACAAGCACTTTATATTTTATGGTTATGACTATCTTTTCCATAATCATACTCAGGTACATGAAGGGCATTCCAAATATTTCCATATTACTGAAAATGCAGGAATGGGTATTGAATATTGTCACAAACCTTTATCAGTATCTACTATGAGAATTTTTTTCATTTATATTTTCACACTGATTTGTATTCCAATGGAAACAGAGCCTTGCATTCTTAGGAGAAGCCCTAATCAGTCATAAAACATCCTATTTCTTAATTGAGAATTTTATTCTGTGAAGATATTAAATATTGGTCATATTCCCACTGGATTGTAACTCTTATGTGCCCTCTTCTCTACCCACATTCCACCGAGGGCCCTGCTCAGAGGGGGTTTTGGTATTCACTGTGGGGTCTTGAATACACCTGTCAAACTCTGCAGCTGGAACAATACTTCACAATGCACCCTCCCACCCAATAGCTCTGACATTCTTCCAGACCCCCTCTTCTGCAAAGTTCCCCGAGGCTGGGAGGGTGTGTCATAAATCTTCTTTATTCTGAGCTCTCAGCAGCCTCTGATTTTGCATTTTGATGAATTTTGAGTCTCCTCAGTGTTTCCTGTCACCTCCCAGGAGGAGGCTCTCAGGATAGTAGTGAGAAGCACTCATTTGTAATCTGCCACTTCTTCTATAATGTTGCTGTAGAATTGTCAACGCATGGCATGACCTATATCACCTTCATCTTTTATCTCTGTCTTATGCAAATGGAAACTAACCATCCATGTAGATAAAATATTATATTTATATGATAGGTTATAGATAGATAATTGATAGATGACAGATGTTGGACGAATAAATAGATTTATATGTGTGTATGTGTGCTTTAGTTTAGGTTTTCAGTTTTAATGGATTTGTACATATAATTCTAAAGTTGGAAGTATAACAGGTTCATTTCTTTTTAAAAATATTATTTTTTAATTTACTTGTATGTGTGTGTGATCCAGTATCTCTTGCCATTGCAAATGAACACCAGACATATGTGCCAATTTTTGGACATGGGTTACATGGGTACTGAGAAATCAAACCAAAACTGGAAGGCTTTACAAACCAGTTCCTTTCACTTCCATCTCCCCAACTCATTTCTTTAGGAATAAGTCCAAGTCTGATTTTAAAAAAAGTCACTTTGGAGGCTGCCTCTTGATGCTCCAGGACTCATTTGTCTATGATTTGACTATGATGAACAAAGGTAGAAAGCATGAGTTGGTGAAGGCCTAGTTGTTTGTGGGCATCTGAATACATCTGAATCCTCCCATTGTCTTCTCTGTCAGGTGAGAAAGAACCTTCTGTTTTTTGGTCCCACATGTGTGTCTATAAGAGCCTGAGTCTCTTGCTCTAGAAGGCACATGCGTACATTTCATGTGGAGGCCACAGGTATGCCATTGGGTGTTTTTTCTTTTCTTTTCTTTTCTTTTCTTTTCTTTTCTTTTCTTTTCTTTTCTTTTCTTTTCTTTTCTTTTATTTTCTTTCTTTTCTTTTCTTTTAAGACAAGGTATCTCATTGAGCCCAGAACTCATATTTCAGCTAAACTAACTACCTAGCATATTCCTGGGATCCTCCTATCTCTGCCTCCCAAGTGCTGGGATTTTAGGCATTCACCAGTATATCAGGATTTTATCTGGTTACTAGGAATCTGAATTTAGGTCCTCATATTTGTGTGTCAAGAACTTTGCTGACTGAGCAAACCCCTCAGCCCTCTAAATGTGATCATTAATAAAAATATGGCTAAAGCTTTTCAGACATTTATATTTCAATGTTACCAAAATTTAAACAATGATCTGATGTTGTTATAGCATTCATTTTAATTCTGTGTTATGTGGATTTAATTCTAGTAGATGATCCAAGAAACAGCAATCCTAAAATCATTCTTTCCTTCCTTCTTTCTTCCTTTCTTTTATGTTTGATGTTTATTCAGCCTTGTTTCTAGAGGTTGAACTGGGGCAATCTCAGACACTACTTAACAGGGTATGTAGTGATTATGTTACTTGCAACTGAATTAACACAGACACATTTATTGTATCATATAAACACATTTTAATATAATATGTACAAGCAGTGTGTCAGCAACACTAAGATTTATGCATATTAAGTGAGAGCCAGTCCCCACCCATGTCCTATATCAAATTTCTTCATTGCCTTCATTGAAATCCACCTTCAAGCAGGGGAGGCTCTTTGTTTATCTCATCCCTTTGCTCTCTGTGCCTTGAAGCATTCACTTTACAAAATAAAAATCTTTTCTCTCAGATATCATTCATTAGGAAATTGTTCCACAATTATTTTATATCTATCTTTTTGGGAGAGTAAGCCATCTTCTCCTGCCCTCTTTTACTCCTACATAAATACATTTTTCCCTGACCCTAGTTTGAACTGGGGAAATGACAAAAATTTCATAAATATTCTCAAAAGACAGGGTCATATTATCTTGTATTTCATTTTGGTTTTAGCTGTCATGATTGCACCTGCTAGAATATTTTGCACACACATTAGTATAACTGACATTTTGAAGATAGTTGCTGTCAATAAAATATATAGCTATTTATTTTAAGTAGTGTGGCTGTAAATCACCCAGTTGATCCTGGATAAAGAGAGGCTAGCTCACACAGAAGGCAAAAGCATCAAAAAATATTCCTTTTCCATATGGTGTCAGGGGCCTAATAAATAGTTTAGCATGTTTCAGTTTTCTGTATGGATTAATTTCATTTTATTCAGTCATTTGACCTGGACAGTAATGTGTACAACAAAATTAATATAAATATAATATATTAAAATAATTGCAATAATGTTTCTATTAAATATAATGAAATATGATTAGTCAAGATTTTTGAATATTCTCTCACGTATTCCTTTTGATATTTCATTTTATTTTATTTAAGATATAGATATGATACCAACTTTAAAAGTAAAATAGTATAAAAGATATAAATTTTCAGTCAAAAATATTCTGAATTAATACACATACAAATATACTTTATAAATTAGAGCATCATAAAATATTATTAAGCTTATTTATGTAATATTTGTTCAATAATATTTTCATTATTTTCAATATAAACACAAAAAGTCCTTAAAAGGATCCATACTAAAGGATACATACAAACAAATTTATAATCTTTAAAAATTAAATATTATTTAATATTGTTAAGTATATTTGGCTGTATGACTTACAAATGTAGTCTTTTGTGGGTCACCTTTTTACTTTTAGATTGCTTTCTTTATGGTAGAGATGAATTTGATTTGATACTCATATGTGTCTATTTTTTCTTATTATCTTTTTTAAAGGTCATATCAAAACAAAAATATTGTCTGTATTAATGTCACATGGGTATTACCTTATATTTTGTGTAGAATTTTTAAAGTTTCTGGTCTTTTGACTGAGCCATTAATCAATCCATTTTGAATTTTTTTGTGTATGTGCTGTGAGTTACATCTAGATTCATCCTTCTATATGTCGATACCCAGTTATTGCAACACTGTTTATCGAAGAGACTGTCATGACATCCTTGAATAGCTTTTAGCATCATTGTCAAAACCAATTAAAATTAATACACAGACTTAGTTCAGGTTATCTATACCATCTTGCAGTCTGTGCTTACTTACATCAGAACATTTCCAGTTTGATTGATGAGACTTTAGTGACATGTGTTAAAGTGACAGTGGTAAAGTCTTGCCAATTTTACAAAGAAACCTAAGTATCTTGGCATAAAATTTGATGGATAAGCAGTGGAAACTATACATAGAGCTTGATTTAATAATCCTAGATTGTAGATAAATATCAAAACATCATGTTGTGTCAAATAAATGAGCATAATTTTGATATTTCAATAAAACAATTAATAATTAAAGTTTTACTAGCAAAAAGAGACTGTAAAATCCCTTACAAAATAAATCAGATAAGAAAATAATAAGTCAATATCATTTTATAACAGAAAAATTTTAAAACTGCAATTTTGATGCAGCATTCTATTAAAACATGAAGAATGACCAGGGAGCTTCAGAAAATTAAGGTTGCTATTTCCTACCAGAGACTGAGTCTCACTGTGATCTTGTTCGTGGTAAAGACTCTAAATTTCAGTGAAATATTCTTATAACTATCTCCCTCCAAATTCTGAAACAGTGAAAACCATTGATGTAAAAATCAATTGAATACATTTGCATTTAAGACATATTTTATTGCTAAGATGACATCCTTAAAACATATATATATATATATACATATATATATATGCTTTAAACACATAATTTTATAAACATATAAATATTTATAAACATATAAATAAACACATGCACTCAAATAGATAAGACATCATTTCATCTTTGTGGTTTTGGTAACTAATTTCACAGAAAGATTATTGATACCTCTTTTTCTTTCTCCATGTTTTTGAGAAACACACATTCCATGAAGTCTGTGTTGGAACACCAAATTTTCACATATCTTCAGAGATCAGTATTCTTTTATTTATTGTTTCATCAATTTATATTTATCAAAGAACAATATTAAAAGAGTAATGGGCAGAAATGTATATTTAAAGGAGAATGCTACTTCACTTTATCATAGTATTATTAAAGAGTACTATATTACTATAGTAGCACTTCTAAGTGATCCAAACAAGAAAACTTCCAGTATCATTAGGAGTGAAACATGAATAGACATGAGAAGCCATGAAAGTGAGGCAGGAATTCTTCTCATTTCAACTCCATCATTTTATGGTTGAAGCATCACTGATTATTGTGTTATCACATTCTACACTTTTGGTAAAATGTTTTGGGGTACCCAATTATACATGCTTGTTTGAGCTTAGGAATTTTTCACTTGTATTATCAGTAATACCTTTTAAATAACCTTATTTATATTGTATAAGTTGAGTCCTAGAAGGTTATTCTCACTATTCACCACATATACCACCAATACCAACCTTCCAATGAGCAATGACCACAGGCTCCTAATGACCCACAACATGCCACCCTACAAGATGCTAATTGGGATTGGCATACAAAGGTCAGTGCCTCTATCTCAGGTAAGGTAAAGAATTCAAATAAAAGGTACTACACTTTGTGAGGTTTTGTCACAGAACTACACACAAACACCCACAGAAAGAGAGAGTTAGAGAGGGAGGGAGAGAGGAAGAGAGAGACAGAGAGAGGCCAGTAGGCAGAGTGCTATGAGGGAGTTCACAGTTTGGACTGAAAGATTTCTCTGCTGCCCAACAAAAGAAGTGGTCCATCCCTGGGTTTCTTTAACACCCATCTAGGAAATCTGAAATCCAACTTGATACTCAGAGAGTCAAAGAAAGGCAGAGAAGTTTTATAAGACCCAATTTTTGCTACTCACTGGTTAGTTCTCACACTCAGCTGTTGATCAAAGAGACCCACAAGATCCCCAAAACAAGACAGGCTTTTGTCAAAGCTCTTGGATACCTGCTCCAGGCCAAAGGTCAGACCCTATTGATGAAGGTCCACAGAGTGTCATCACACAACACCAAAATACCCTGCTAGATCCAGAATGATAGCATTTGTAGCAATGCAAGACATTACATGAGCTGCCAGGGGAAATTGGTCAATGATATTTGGAGAAAGCAGAGATCACTGATACATATACAATACAGACTGATGTCACAAGAATGCTGATAACACTGTTATATGAAAGAGACCAGCAAATCAAGAAGTGCTCATTTGTACAATAGTGATGCTAAACCTAGGAGGGTAATCAATGGCTTACTGATTGGCTATGAGATCTGCTCAGTGGCAAGGATCCCTTAAGTGGAACTGGGATCCATGGCAAGATTTTTCAGAAGGCAGTGAGATAGCCATGGTCATTCCAACTCCACCAACGAGCTACAGGCCTCGGAGGGCTGACATCCTGGCAATAAATGAACCACCCCAGGCTTAATGTGTAGGCCCCAAACAAAACTTTTGAGAGAGTATGGGACAAGGAAGAGACCTATCATCGCAACTGATCAGTCAACCCAGGATAAGTCAGTGAGACAGATACCAGTGATTTCCAACAAAACCTAAAGCAGAAGTACAGATGCCCTTAAGATCTCAACAATAAAGCAGTCACCCACCATGACTCAGTGAACTAAGCAGAAGAAGGGGCAGAAAGAATATAAGAGCCATAGTGGGGGAGAATATCCAGAGACAACACACAAAGGGTGGGGGACCTGGATGCCTCCTGTACTATTCATAACCCCCTATACCACGGATTGATCCAGTATGCCCACAGAAGAGGATACCCAGTGGATTGGGGAGAGGGAGGAGGGAAACGGGGATATCAACATAATCTTTGCTAATACAATGTATGTAATTTTGGGCAATAAAGATATCAACTAAATATTTAAAAAAATAAACTAAAAAAATCTTATGGGGGGGTCCAAGAACCTGGGCTCCAAGGGGAAATTTCTACTACCAGAGATCTACAGAAAGGCTATACCCATTAGAATCTGGCCAAATTAGCAATGTTGTTCTCATTTTACTTATACTGATCTCACTCTTTGATGGAGATTCTGTTTGTATTTTTCAGAAGGTAGTAAGAACCGTAGGCAACCCAATTCTACCAACAAGACATGGGATGATGGCTCACATCCAGACAGGAGATGAACCACCCTTAAACTATCATATAGGGCCAAAAGGAAACCAATGAGAAAGTGGTGAGATAAAGAAGAGACCTATCACCACAGCAAGTCAGATAACCCATGAAAGGACAACGGAGACAGACACCAAAGATACACAACACAATCCAAAGCAGAAGTCCAGAGGCACTTAAGAACTCACCAATAAAGCAGACTTAAAACTAAACCACCATGACTCAGGGAACTGAGCAGAAGAGGGGGCGGAAAGATTGTAAGAGCCGTGGTGGGGGAGAATATCTATAGTCATTGCCTCAGCAATAATACAAAACAAAGGAGGAAAAAATTCACTGGCTATCTCTTGTGCAATTCATAACTGGCTACCCCATGGACTGATGTAGTATGCCCACAGCGGAAGATCCCCAGTGGCTTAAGGGCAGGGAGGAGGGAAATGGGCTACCACCACAAGATTTGCCCATAAAATGTATCTTTTGGTTGGGTTCTTTTTCCCAGGAACAATACCAAAGAGCCGAGGTGTTGCTGTTAGAACCTTGAATCTGCGGCTTTGGCCTTTTGGAACTGATTTGCAGAAGGAATGTGGAAGCATTTGAAACCTGGGTCTAAGAGAAACCTTGCAGCACTAAAGTACAGCTTGATTCATTCTGGACAGAGTTAGAAAGACCTGGGTTCAGTACAAAGTATGGACTGTGAAGTTGGATTTATGAAGTTGAGAGGGAACTTTGTCAGGACTGATTTAGGAGCAGTTTGTGTGACAAGCCTTATGCCTTTGGCCTGCCTGTGTCTTAAGAACTTGTGCAGGGTTGCACTGCGAGGAAATGGAGTAGTGTGAGCATACGGAGATGGCACAGAAAGAATTAAAATATTTGGGCTGAAACTGCTGCCTGTTCAGCTGCAGTTGTTTGAGAGATTTCAACCATTGATATGAGCCAAGTGATCTGCATTGGGACAGCAGGAAGAATGAGGACTCTTGAAGTAAGGAACCTGAATGCTGAAGGAGTGCCTGCTCTTCAAAATCAGATTTTTTTTCCCTACCCCATTAACAAATTGGTAGCCACTTGGTACTATGGAGTATAGCAAATGCAAGACAAAGTGGGTTATTGTATGTTTAATGGGATTTTGTTTTTTGGAAATGTCCATGGGCAGTGTGAAGCAGGTTTATTGAAGACCCTGCATGGAAGCCCAGTGGAGCCATAAGGATAAACCATGGGTGCAGTGGAGACCTAGTGAAAGGCCAGGGCTATAGAATGGCTGCCAAGATCTGCCAGCACCAGATGAAATTTTCTGGGACTGTGAATAGCGGAGCTGGAAGGGCAGAATTGAAATTCCGGAGACCCACTGTCACTGGTTATAATTATTGGACTTGGAGTTAGACTTTGGTATTTACCCTGTTTGTTTTAAATCTTGTATTGGCTCATTCTGTCTTTGTAATGCACAATGCCATCTTTTGCAGGTGACTATTCTCTATCATTATGGGTCTTTTGGTATGACAGGTCAGTTGAAAGATCATGATTTTGTGGAGACGTTTAAACATCATTGAGACTGATTAAAAAAAAACTATATGCATTTCTGGAGTTGGGCTGGGTTCATTGCATTTTATATCATCTATAGTTATCGGTTTGTGGGGCCATGGGTGGAATATGGTTCAGTTCAGGTGTCTCCCATAAACTTGTGTTCTAAATGCTTGATCCCCAGCTGATGGCAATTTTGGAATTGTAACCTGTTGGAGGTTTGTTGTTTGGGGCGGGTTTATGGGTCTTCTAGCCAGCTTGCTTTTGACAGACTTTGGCATATTTTCCTGCTACTATTGTTCATCTGAAGTTGGTCAGGAGGTAATGTCCAGCCTTTTCTCATGGCATTGTTTTTAATGCCATCATCCCCTGAAGTCTATAAGTCAAAATAAACCCTTTCTGTTTTTGGTCAGGTTCTTTGTTCCAGCATCAAAAAAGCTGAATCCAATACTATTTAATATGCTAAGGTTTACATGTCTCTTAGTGATGTCACTGTGAAAGGCTGTCACTGTGAAAGGCAAGTCCTGTACACAGCCCTCATTATCAGCAGGGTGCTTTAGTCACTGGACTCCTCCTGAAGCTTCTCAGCATCTGAGCTACAGAAGGGCCTGTCCTGACTTTCCAAAAGTCTCAACTGGTGGAATTGGCATAGCATGAAACACATTTCAAATCTTTCCCTGTGGCTTTGTTATTTTTTTTCATGGCTCTTCATTATATTTGAAGCACCCTTATGCAGGGGAATCAAAACCAAATTCACATCAGTATTCCACAAACAAATATGCAAGAGAACTAAGCTTATCATTAAGTGAAGCACAAAGCAAATATTCTAGGTTATCTCTGTGGTATCAAATACAAAATATTTGGAGGGAGAAAAATCAGAAGACATAAACCTAGGGAGATGTTTCTCCCCCTCCAAATGTTTTGAGTTTGATTTAAAATGTTTTTGTTAAGAAGCAGTTTATTTTTCAATTTTTCAATCTTTTTTTCTAGATTCTTCACAAGAACTTACAGCTATAGAAATCATGTCAATGCTTTTTGTCTCACCTGTTCCCCATTTCTTATAACTAGAAAATCAACCCGAAAAGTGCAGTGCACAACATTAGAACACAATTGAAAGAAGAACGTAGGTCTGCTCACAGAAGACAATGCCAAACTACAACTCATAAGACTTAAATGGCAAATACAAATTATCATTTCAATATATTAATATCCCTTTCCTAAATAAAAGTCATGCCCCCTCACACAGATAAAAAATAAACAATTTTTTGTCTAGCTATTGTCTTAATACATAACCTTTGATTATAATCAACAACTCATAAAGCTTTAATTAGCCAAATTTCTAAAACATGAAAACCATGGTGCTGAAAGTCAGTTGGGGTTCTGCTTTTCAGCTCTGTAAAGCATTACTTGTAGCTGTCAGAAAGAATTGCATAGCTTATGTCCAAAGCCTTCTCATGTAAACATGAAAAAGTAGTATGGAAATTACCCATAATTATACTATTTAGCAGAAGAAACCAAAGCTCATAAGGTATCCTCTCTGCTGGGATATGTGTTATAAAATATCAAACTATGTTTATATAAAGAATATATATATATATATACATATATATATTGCATATTCACTTTGAGTTCATTTTCAAGGTTGTCATAAAGGAATAGTTGCTCCAGGATCAAAGCTGTCTGACTTACACATGTACTACTGACTTTTAGGTTTTGCATTGTATGATGAAATTTACCATTCAATACTAGTTTACACAATCTCTAAAACACAGTGCTATCATTTATATGATTTTACTGTTTACAAGTAATATGTACATTAGAAAAAGAATATGGATTTAAACTGTAATTAATTTAATTTCAAAAGTCAAATTATTGCTCTAAGTTTAGTGCCTATTAAAATTGCCCTAAAACACAATCCTACTTTGAAAAACAAATCTGTGGTAACTGTGTATCAGGGTTGCCAGTGTATTTAGGACCTTTGTATTCTAGGCAGATGAGGGGAGACAGCGTGTTTGGGGTCTGTGTGTTTGGGGATCCAGCATGTTTGAGGCTTATGTGCTTACAGGTAGGACATTGTGAGTTTGGGTCCATTGCTTTCATGGTACCAGCTTGTTTGGGACCAATTCATCTTGGACTGGCAAGAGACCAGTTGTGTTTGTGGCCTATGCATTCAGGGCACCATCCTGTTTGGGGCCTTGCATGCTAGGCAGGTGAGGAACTTGGTGTGTTTGGTGTGTGCCTATCCTGTGCTTTCCACCTCCAAACAGTGTTCTCCTATCTGCAACCAGCCCAGAGCTGCTGGCAAACTAGTAACCTCCATAACCTGTACATCTATGGATTCAATGTCATCCCACTTCAATCTGGCTCAAACCCAAAACAGAACACTCACTGAAGATCGTAGAAGGGACACTATTTTGCTTCTTTTTCAAGAAAATAAGCCCTTCACCTACACAAAAACATCAAAAAACAAAACAATAAGCTGAGTCAATAGAGGTCAAAATTGAAAATAAAGAGGAGACAACAAAACTACAATCCCAAAATGAAATCACAGTAAGTTTAGTAAATAAACTCAATGAGTCCATGACCAATAGAATGACTGATCTAGAAGCAAAATAAATAATTGCTTGGATAAAATGCAAGAAAATCATCTCTTACAATACTCAGCCTTCATCACTCAAAAGAGAGATAAATGAATTTAAGGTGTCCCATCAAATCAAGGATCTCAATAATCATTTGGTTTAGCTTAAGGAAGATATGATCAAATGTAAGAATGAATTCCTGGAAATATTAGAAAGATCAAACCTTGATCTGAAATTGGAACTCAAAATAGAGATGGATACAATGCAGAAAAATGCAACACAAAGCAAAACTCAAATAGAGCTTTTAAAAGCCTCCCTAGAAACCGTTGCTAACAGAGTTCATCACGTGGTGGACAGAATGTCAGATCTATGACAAGACAGAAGAAATTATTGGGAGTCTAAAAACTTTGATAGGTTCAAAAATCCTGTGAACATAATATGAGGAAACTTTGGGAAACTTTAAATGACTAAACATAGGGATCATAGGCATACCAGAAATGAAAAAATTCAGTTCAAAGGCATGGAGAACATATTCAACAAAATTATTGAAGAATATTTTCTCAATCTTGCAAGAGAGGCCCGTTCAGGTACAAGAAGGTCTCTAAGGTACATCACAGTCAAAACTCTAAACAATGATGACAACAAGAGAGTGCTAAAAACAGCAAGATAGAAAAAACTCATTGCATACAAAGGCAATTCCATCAGTTACCTCAGATTTTTCATTGGAAACCAGGAAACTAAGAAGGGCTTAGAATGGAGTATTCCAAAGCCTAAGAAATCTATGGCTTCCAACCCAAACCACTATACCAGTGAAAGTATGTCTCATAATAGATGGAGAAAGGAAACCATTCCATGATAAAAAAGCCAGCTCTATGATTATATGTACACAAAGCAAAACCTACAAAGAATACTTCAGGAAATATTCCTCAGAGAAGAGTCAAGCAACCAACTTTAAGAGCCTACAAGAAGATGAACATGATAAACAAAACTAGAGCAGGCATAAAAATTTACCTAGCACCAAACTCACAAACCCTCCCATATGGCAGGGATTAATTAAATCCAACCTCACAGTTAGAATTTTGAACATTAATGGACTTAACTCACCCATCAAAAGACACAAGTTAACAGGCTACATCAGAAAAATGGACCCTTCCATCTGCTGCTTTCACATAACTCATCTCTCCACTAAAGATAGATACTTCCTCATGGTGAAACTATGAGACTCCACCTTACTCCAGAAAGGATGTCAATCATTAAAAAAAAATCAAATGACAATAAATACTGTTGAGGATGCAGGGAAAGAAGAATTCTCGCTCACTATGAGTAGGAGTGCAAATTTCTACAACCTCTATGGAAATCAATATGGAGACACCTTAAAAATTAATCAAAATAAATCCATCTATTCATACCAGGTGTCTACACTAAAGACCCCATTCTTCATTGCAGAAATATTTAATCAACCAAGTTTATAGAGATTCAATTCAGAATACTAAGAACTGGAAAGTTGACCCAGATGCCCACTCTTTGAAAAATGGCTAATGAAGATATGGTACATTGTTGCAGTCAGCCACATGCCACTGGGATGAATCTCCAAACCAGGCACAGTTTATGGGAGGAAAGGATTTATTTGTAGCTTTAGATACAGGGGAAGTTCCAGAATGCTAAAGATGCTGTTCCCCTTTTACAGGTCCAAGCAGAGAGGAAAAACTCACCACCTATACCACACATAGAACAGCAAACAGGCAGGAAGGCACCCACTAATGCTCAGGGAATTTTGCAGAAGAGGTGTCAGAAATAATGTAAGAGCCATAGGGTGGGAGGGACTATCCAGAGGTATTGCACTCCCCCCAGTGACTGACTGCTGCTCTCACAACTCATGACCCACAATTCTGTGGTGAACAACAGCAATCCCAGTAAGCAGAGCCCTCAGTGGAGTGAAAGCAGGGGAGGAGAGAAATGATGGTACCAACATATGATGTATGCATAAAAAGTTCCTACTTAATAAAAATATAAATTATGCTAAACTTCTAAGAAGACACAGGTGACAAAAGCCACTCATATATTATGCAAAGGCATGATATCTCTCATAATACCAATGAGGGTAAAATATAATATGAACACATAGCATATCAAAGCATGGCATGTCAACATTTTTGTTTTATATTTTAGTATGTGTGTGTGTTCATATATGTGCATTCATTTCATGTATGTGAGTGCAGGTCACATGTGTCATAGGCACATGTGGAGGTCAGAGGCAACTTCAGTTGTATATCTGCACTTGAGTCAGGGTTTCTCATTCATGGTTTGTCTATGAGCTTCTGGATTATGCTCTTGACTATCCCTTCTCATCTCTACAAATGTTGAATATTGACTACTTTGATGGGAGGTCTTGGGATCCTAATTCAGGTATTCCTGCTTGCCCAGGAGAGTGGCTTAGTCCACTGAGCCAGTCTCCTCCCCCATTTTAAGTTTTAAAACATTCATCAGTTTAGGTTTTCTAAGGATCTGCTAAATGTTCTTAGATATCTTAAAACATGAAAATATTAAATTTAACATCAGAGCATAGAGATGTGGGGGTAGGTTGAAAGAGAGTGCAGTATTTCATGCTGTGTTATACATATATGATGTAGAAAGGTTTCACAGGATGTTTTCATCTCTTGGAAGTAAGACTGGTTTCGGTGTTCTATGAGGCAGTGAAATAGAAGGACACTTCTCTAAAGAATGTCGGAAATGGGATGGTGGGATAAAACCCACTACAAAAGATCAAAACAAACAAAAATCTCACAAAATCTTAAATATACTAATTTCAGATATGTTAGATAAATACCCAGAAATAGAATTGTACCATATTCATTGTCAATAATTAGATATATTATATGAGCAAGTCTTATGATGGTATCCCCATTTCCCTCCTCCCTGTCTCCACACAGCTGGGGTGGGAGTTACTATGTAGGCTTGCTGGACCAGTCCATGTTATAGGTTGTTCTGCTTTTAATGTTTGAAGAGCCTTAACACTCTTCTTCATAAGAACTGTACCACTTTATATTCCACCAGCACTGTCCCAAGGTCTGAATTTCTCTACACTCTCATCTGCACCAGTTACCTTGTCTCTCACATTGGGAGGGTTGTTGTTTGTTTGTTTGCAGTACTGGGGATCAAAATCAGGTCATAGATCTGCTCCCCTTCCTCCTGTCTCCAGACTGGGTATCACCTCTAGCTTATTGTGATTCATCTTCATTTCTTTTTTATCCATAATTAGATACATTGAATGAGCAAATAATGAATTGATATCCCCATTTCCCCAATTTCCATGTTCCCTGTCCCCAATCAGCTGGATATCCTCCTCTGTGGGCAGTCTGGATCAGTCCATGGGGCAGGGGGTTATGGATAGCCTAGGAGTCAACCCAGTTCCTCCCCTCTTTGTATGTTGTTACTGAAGGGGACGATGTCTCTGGGAGTACTCCCCCACCATGACTCTTAAAATCTTTCCCAACCCTCTTCCGCTCAGTTCCCTGAGTCATGGTGGGTGAGTATTAAGGCTGCTTCATAGTTGAGGTCTTAGGGGGTCTCTGTCTTCTGCTTTAGGTTGCATTGAAAAATGTTGGTGTCTGTCTGGCTTATTCTGTATTGACTGATTGGCTGTGGTTCTAGGTCTCTTGCTTATCCCACCATTCTCTGCAGAGTTCTATATGGATCCTTCATGGAAGATCTGGTGTGACTCATCTCTTGCCAGGATGTCAGCTATTGGCCTGCAGTTTGTTGGTAGGGTTGGAGGAGCCACTGCTCTCTCTCTCTCTGCATTCTGAAATATACAAACAGAATCTCCATCAGAGAGTGAGATCAGTATAGGTTAATTTAGCTACTCATTTCTGAATTGGCTAGATTCTATTGTTAGTAGCCTCTGTGTAAATCACTCGTATAGTGGATTTCTCTTTGGGGGCCCAAGATTCTGGTTTGTGGTGCATTTTGCCCTGAGTCCCCAGTTCCAGTCAAGGGCTCCCCGTCACTGAGTGGACTACTAGGCCAAATTAAAAGTTGTTGATTGCCTCCCCCAGGCTTTGGCACCTCCATTGCACAAGTGTTCATTTCTTGATTCATTGTTCTCATCCAGTAGGAAGTGTGTTCAGGCTACTCATGGCAGCAGACTGTGTTTCATATCAGTGATCTCTGTTTACTCCAGCTGTCATTGGCCAGCTTCCCTGGCAGATTATGCAGTGCCTTCCATCTCTGCACTAACTACCATCAGGGGGCTGGTTACCTTTCTGGACCTCGCAGGGTCTCTCCATGCTGATAGATGGCTTTCTGTGCATTCTTCAGCAACAAGATCTTGCCTCAGGCCTGGAGTGGGCATTCAAGAGCTTTGACAAAATCCTGTATTGTTTTGGGGACCTCATGGGTCACTTTGGTCAACAGCTCAGTGAGGGATGGAGCCTGAGACTGGGACCAGGAGTTGCCAGACTGATCAATTTTTCACAGGCTTAGACTCTCTCCCCTTCTATTCAAAACCCCTCTTGCCAGATGACACCCACTACTTGCTTAATAGGTTACAGTATGCACGTGAGGATTTTGTGATTTTGAACCATTTTTTATTTAGCTTCCTGCTTCAGTCATCCCCCATCCCTTATCCCTCTTTCACAAACTCTCACTTTCCCTGACTGGTCTGTGTAGAGTTTACAGTCAACCTGGTTAGGAACTGCATATGAGGGAGAATATATGGCATTTGACGCTGTTCTTTTGAGATTTCCCTTGGTGAGAAGTGTCTGTTTTTGCAGACCTACTGGCTCTTTTGGTATGTCTTCCTTGGAGAGAATCTATCAACTTTTTTTTTTTATTAAGAAGAAACTTTGTATGGACCTATCATGTGTTGGTACCACCATTTCTCTCCTCTCCACCCCCATTCCTCAGTGGGATTACTTGGTATTCACTGTAGGGTTGTGGGTTATAAAATGTGAGAACATTGGTCAGGTCAGTCATTTTGGAGGGTGCGTAGAGCAATGCCTCTAGATATTCTCTCCCACCCTGTAGCCTGATTGGTATATTTTAAATCTACATTAGTGTTGAGCTCTAAGAAACTTCTGGATTTCTGCTTTGGTACAATTTGAACATCCTCAGTCTATCTATCACCCCTGTGCATGTTGTCAGGCTCGCTGTGGAAACAGCACTACTGTTCATCTTGCCAATTCCTCTGTAGTTTCACGTGGGCACTGGCTGATGTGTTAGGGGTGGTTCATCTCCTGCCAGGGGCTTCTGCTATCTTTGCTTGTCTTGTTAGTAGATTTAGGCTGTCCTTTGTCCTCACTGCTTCAGGGTGTTACTTTTTGTTTGCTTTTTAACTGTAGCAATATCTCACATTTTTGGAATCTACTCCCCTTTTATCTATGTGGTTTAGTATATTGTCTCCCCTTCCACAGGTTACTTTTTCTTTCTGGTTTTCATTGCTTCTGCTATGAAGAAGCTAGGTGTTTTAATATAATACTACTTTTTATTTTTACCCAAAGGTTTGTTTCTTATCCCTTCATAGCTGTGTCTCATAGTCTCTTCATTATCAGTTTCTACAAACTTGTTTCTCTCAAAATTCTCAAGCTTTTAAACATTAGGAAACATGAATATATAATAATGTGCATTACGAATTTTCTTAAACCATATTCTAACATGATAATCTATGAAATTCCTAAAATTATTTTAATGTTAGAACATCCATTTTCCTTGAAGGATATTGAATGAACCTATGGTGGAGGCCTGAATAACTGGAATGAGGAGACATTTTTTGGTCATTTATTCTACTACAATCAGCAAAACATTTACTATGGAGTCTCCATAGACACTGGAAAGAAACGGGGACTCACACAAGCACAGGCACTGATTGAAAACCATCCATGTATATTGCTGATCTCTATTCACAATAGCAAGGAAATGAAATCATCATAGCCTTTGAGAATAAAATTGGGTTAAGCATTCAAACTTCTTAGTTGAATAATGAAAAAAGCCTCAATAAAGTCTTCTTCCCTTTTTGTCCTGTAATTCATATAGACACTTCTAAGAGATATTTAAATAATAAAAGTTTTAAAAATTTTTTCTAGCTCTGGCATCTTTGAGATTTTTGGAGTTAAGTAAAGGAGAAAATCCTAACATTAAAGAGAAGAAAAGCTTCTTAACTTGATCCTTTTTATTCATCATATAGCAGCCTCCTTTGATGTAAGCATAAGCATATTCTCTGGTGGGTGAGAGAAAGTAGATAGAAAAAATAGGCCATATGCTTAATTTTGTGATGGTAATTATTACTCTGTGAACTGAAGGAAGGAAATACAACTTTAATACTTCAGGGGAAGAACATTTCAGCTGAAGCATATATCATTCTTTTTATAAGTGGTGTGAAGGTCTCAAATTATTCTGTGCCCTAGATAGAGAGTAGTTATGAAAATTCAAACAGTTTTTGCATATGCCTTAATGTCTATTTATTTTTAACTCAAATACAAAGGGGAAGGAATGGAAAGATTCTACAAGTGTGTAGATAGTGGAAAGGCTAGGATCATAAGCTAGCATTTTTCCTGACCTTGATTTACACATGCAGAATATCCACTGTGAGGAACATTGCTGCTATGAGAGAAGCAGAGGAATGGAAGGCATGAATAAATGTTAAAATAGTGAAATAGTGAGAAACATCCATTTATGGTGGAGAGAGTTCAAAGGCAAAAGGTTAAAAATGAAGTGTGAGAGGAAGAAATGAAGACTGATTATCCACATCTTATTTAAGAGGTTTGGCTCTGAAGATTGTGTGAGTGTGTGTGTGTGTGTGTGTGTGTGTGTGTGTGAAGCTTTTTTATATGTCTTTTTACATGTGGATTTAGCCTAGATAGCGAACAGACCACAGATCTAAGCATGATTGCACCAAAGTCCAACTTGGGAAAACAATGAATTTATTATCAATAGTTACAGATCTCCCAAGGCATAGGCTTTTGACTTAGTTTTTAAGCCAGGTATGAATTTTCTCCCAAGAGTAGTCCTAAAATGCAATCAGAGAGAAGTTGCTTACTCCCATAACTTAACTGCACCTATTGACCCAGTGGACATAACATGCCTCACTGTTTAGTTATATGGCATATAAGATCCATTCATGGCTAAGTCATCACACCACTTTCCAGTACTTCTAGCTCAGTCCCAACTTGTCATGTGCTATCTTCAGCAATAGGGTCTTCTCATGTAGCTCTTATGGGTTACCAAGAGTATTGGCAATAGCCCATGCTATTTGCAGGGTGCCCATGGGTCTCCCTGACAACACCTTGGGATGTGTTTCACCCTGGCACTGGAAGTTTCTTGTAATAACCTATGGCTTCTGAGTATATTATGTACCTCAGCAAGGTACTACTTTCTTCCTCTCTTTCTCCCTACCTTTTTTTCCTCTTGTTCTCTTTATTTTTTTCCAAAAAAGTAGATTTCAATTATGGATAATTTGTAATACCAACAGTATTTTGGAAGCCTCCTCCTATTCTGTCCTCTCCTTTCTCCCCCTACCTTGATCCCTTTTGGACATTTCTATATCTTGTATCCTGTCCCTCTCTTTTCTAATCTGGTGTCTACTCCACTAAGCCCACTCTCCTCTTTTGTGGATTCTTTCTAGCTACCTAGCCTATACTCCTGATTCTTGCTCCAACCTACATACTATATAAATGACCTTTTTATACATAATAAATGAGCTCTTCACTGCAAGTGTCTCCTGGGTGGCTATGCCTGTAGGCTCACCACTGTTCCAAGACTCTATCCACCCAGCTGCTTGGATGAACCAGGGTGTTAATGTACAATGACCCCCCAAGGTATCTATGAACAACACAGTGTTGATTAACATTATGTGTGAATCTCTTCTCTTAAAATATTGCATATTTACTGTACAATTTTGATAACACTAATTAATCTGGCCATAGACAAATTTGGCCTGCCATCTGTCATCTGTGTTAGAATCCTTAGTATTGGTCCTAAGCTTTGTGACCATAACTTATACTTAAATCACACATGCTTTCAAAGATACATGGATAATCTCTGTTCCTATAGAAGTGAACTGGTCCTTTCATTCAGAAATACCTTGGACTCTTATTTCCCAATTTCACCAGAATATCTGTC
>PVHP010015941.1:25327-36858 GCA_004024765.1 Zapus hudsonius | reverse complement strand
GGGGGAAAAAGGAACCCTCATTCACTGCTGGTGGGATTGCAAACTTGTTCAACCACTATGGAAAGCAGTGTGGAGACTCCTGAACACAATAGACATAGAACTACCAATGGACCTAGCTATCCCTCTACTAGGCATCTACTCACAAGATGTCACATCTCGATACAGAAACATTTGTACAACTATATTTATAGCAGCTCAATTCATAATAGCCAAGTATTGGAATCAACCCAAATGCCCATCCATGGAGGAATGGACAGAGAAACTGTGGTATATTTACACGATGGAATTTTACTCAGCTGAAAGGAAAAATGATATATCGAAATTTAGGAAAAAATGGTCTGACTTCAAGCAGATCTTACTAAGCAAACACTCAAAAGAACAGAGAATCGAACGCCACATATTCTCCCTCATATGTGGTCCTTAACCAGGATAACCGTGTTCTATATGCAGACTAATAGTAAGAAGTGAGAGATTATGAATGATGGGTAAGGGATGGGAGGAGGGGAATGGCTTAAACTTGAGGATAAACCATATTAGGTTTCAAAACATAAAATCCTCACGATCATATTGTAACCTATTGAGTAAGTAGTGAGCGTCATCTGGCAAGAGGGGCTATGAGTGGTAGGGGAGAGAGTCTAAGCCAGTGAATAATTAGAGCAGCCGGACAACCCCTGGTTCCATCCACTGGTTCCTTCCCTCACTGAGCTGTTGACCAAAGCGACTCATGAGATTCCAACAACATGACAGAATTCTGTCAAAGCTCTTGGGTGCCCTCCCTAGGCCTGAGGCAAAACCTTGTTGCTGAAGAAACCACAAAATGCCATCGACCAGCATCGAGAGACCCTGCAACGTCCGGAATGGTATCCAGACCCCAGAAGGCAGTTAGTGTAGTGCTAGAAGGCACTGCACAGGCTGCCAGGGGAAAATGATCAACAACAGCTAGAGTAAACAGAGACCACTGACACGAAAAACAATCTGTGGTCATGAGTAGGCTGACCACACCCCCTACTGGGAGAGAACAGCAAACCAAGAAAGGAGCACTTGTGCAAAGGAGGAGCGTGGGCCTGGGGGAGACAATCAACAGCTTTCAAATTCAGCCAATTTTCCACTTAGTGAGGGGATCCCTTGTCTGGAACTTGGGATTCAGGGCGATAATTACCGGATCCCGTGCTCTTGGGCTCCTGAGACAAGATGCACTATGGGAGCGATTGACGGGGAGGCTACTAAAAATAGAATCTAGGTAATCCAGAAATGTGCATATTTGTTAACCTACACTGATCACACTCTCTGATGGAGATTGTGCTTGTATTTTTCAGGATGCAGCGAGAGAGCTGAGGCCCATCTAACCCTACCAACCGACCATAGGCCGATACCTGAGATTCTGGCAAGAGAGGAGCCACCACAGTCATAACGTGGAGGATCCATCTGGAACCCCGCAGAAGGACGGGAGGAACAAGGGACCCACAGCCACAGACATTCAATATACACAGGATAAGCCAGTGAGACAACAACGATCTTCGACACAAAGACCCCAAAACTCACAACCTTAAAGCAGCCTTAATACTCATCCACCACGACTCAGGGACCTATGCCACTATTGTACCAGTGGGCACTTTTTGCTGGCCAGTTGATAGTGTACCATTTAAGGACTACAGCTGAATAAGACTGTTAATGACAATTCTCTCAGCAGCTGGCATAACACCTTCTAGCACTATGAAAACTGGCAAGCAGGTATGAAGCTTATATGTACTCAGTTCCACCTTGATTTGTCTGTCATGTAACCAAAGTGTGTAGTCTCTTGAACAATAGGGTTTTACCATCTAGTTCTGTTTGGCAAATGCCCATGTTGTTTGGGGTGCTTCCAAGTCCAACCATTCATAGAGAGGTAGCCCATCCCTGACAGTGGGATTTTCATGTAATAACCTATGGCTTCTGGAAGCACTTTTATTTGCTTACCTAATCCATGTAGGGTACTTCTATTAAACTCTATTTTTCTTTAATTTATTTGTTTTTATTTTATTTTATTTATTTGAAAGCAGAGAGATACAGAGACAGAGACAGAGACAGAGAAGGAGAGAGAGGCCTCTAGCCACTTTGTGCATCTGGCTTATATGGGTCCTGGGGAATTGAATCTGGGTTCTTAGGCTTCGGAGGCATGCTCCTTTACCGCTAAGCCATCTCTCCAGCCCAATTTATTTGTTTTTAATTCATGATAAGAAACTTTCTGTTTAAAAGCCATGGGAAGAATTGTCTGATTTGCTTTGTCTATAACCTTTTTGCAAAGAGTGAGAACCCTGAAAGAAATACTTGGAACATGCAGAAGTAAGGGAGAAAGGAAAACCAAAGTCACCAAAAAGCCAGATATGGTGGTGCATGCCTTTAATCCCAGTACTTGGAAGGCTGGGGTAGAAGGATCACCAGGAGTTCAAGGCCAGCCTGGACCTACAGAGTGAGTTCTAGGTCAGCATGGGCTATAGTGAGTCCATACCTTGAAACAAAAACCAACCCCCACCCCACATGATTACTGTTATGGATGCCTAGAGAGTAAATCCTTTATAATATGTAATATGAAGAGCAGTAGAGATCTGTGTTATGGACAGAGATATTGTGACAACTGAAGAAATTGTAGTGGACACAGTCAAAAGAAAGAATCCTAGAAAGAGAAATGATGGTGCTTACAGAATATTTATAGGGGTAGAAAGGAAAAGGGGCTGAGAGGACACAATGAAGGAACTTCAGAAATGACAGAAGCCAGGGAAGAATATCAAGGAGGCAATGACAGAATTTTAAAAAATTAAAAGCAGTAGTCAACATTATGAAGTGCTGTCAATAGTTCAAGATAAAGATGAAATGATCGTGGAATTTGATAATTAGGAACTATTTCAATGCCCTTTGTCAGAGCAGTTACTGTCTGGGTAGGCAGGCGGGACAGAATTTCTATTTTAATGAAGGAAGAGTAAATAAGAGGCTAGGAAATGGATAAAGTGAAATTAGGGGACTTTTTCAAGACCAACAAACAGCAAAGGAAGAATGAGATATGGCAACATCAAAGGTCAATGAAGGACCAAAGGTGAGTTCTAATGAGTTCCAATAAAAAAAAAAAGTACCTGTCTGGGACAAAGCACGTCTTTGAAAAGGTACATTTTATTTTTGTTTTGTTTTTCGAGGTAGGGTCTCTATCTAGCCCAGGCTGACCTGGAATTCACTATGTAGTCTCAGGCTGGCCTTGAACTCACAGTGATCCTCCTACCTCTGCCTCCCGAATGCTGGGATTAAAGGCGAGTGCCACCACTCCTGGCCTTGAAAAGGTACGTTTTTGTCATAAAGCTAAGTTTGCAGTTTTGCTTCCCATTATTTATGAATTTTGCATTCCAAGTGTTGTTTAAACACTGTTAGCTTCACTATAACAGAATTTGGTTCATGAAAGATCACTGAGCCATTGAGCACAGGAGTACTGGGCCTGTGTGTCATACTCTACATTCTTTTTTAGGTTAGAAGACTAAGATTTTCTAAGAGGAAATAAAGAGCTGAGTAAGTAAGTATACTGCCCATATCTAACAGACTATGGGGGTGGGGCAGCATAGTTTACAGAAGAGTTGGAAGCAATCATTCAGGTAACTGCTGACAGCTAATTCCAATTTTTAAATACTCCTTAAAATAGAAATGTGCTTATTCAGTACTTTGGAACTCTCCCAAAGATAAACTTCCTATACCCAGCATTCACCCAGTATTTCACAAGGCAAGTGACCTATGCAACTTCTCTTTTGGTTCTCATAATCCCTTACTTTCCTTTAGATTTCAAAGAGAATAAAGAAAGTTTCCATTTGCTTTATTTTCAGAAGTGATAGCTCCCCCAAAAGTCATTTTGTAGAAACTAGGAAACTACACTCCTTCAAAGCTGTCAAGAGATTCTAACCACCACGCTCTTATTACCAAGACAGTGGCCCAGCTAAGAATAACCGTTTAAGATGCCTTTGCTTGGTGCTGTTAAAGAGAAAGAATGGGCAGTGGAACCCAAAAGGGCCTGATTTTTTAAAAATATTTTAATTATTTATTTGAGAGAGAGAGAGAGAGAGAGAGAGAGAGAGAGAGAGGCAGACAGAGAATACGGGCGCACCAGGGCCTCCAAGCCACTGCAAATGAACTCCAGACACATGCGACCTCTTGTGCATCTGGCTGTATATGGGCACTGGGGAATCGAACTCTGGTCCTTCTGCATTGCAGGCAAACGCCTTAGCCGCTAAGCCATCTCTTCAGCCCAAAAGGCCTGATTTTTAAAGCCTAGCTTTTTAAAAAATTACTAATTCTGATGGCTGACAGGTTCTGATCATAATTTTCTTATATGTATTACAAAAAGAGGTTCTTGGCATAAGAAACTTTCAAAATTGTAGGTTCTCTTACTCTACTTAAAATTTTCAGACACTTTTATGCTGACTCAAATTCTACCTCTATTCATTCCATGAAACCCATTCTAGACACCCAATCCTCTATTTCACCTTTTCTCTGACTTCCTAATGTGCCTGAATTTAACTCTGAACATGTGTGTATAGTCCTTAACCTACACTCATAGTACTATGGTTATATTTGAGCTCCTCAATCTTGAGGGTACAAGCAAAGGCATATCCCTTTCTTATGATGCCCACAGTTCTTAGTACAAAACCAACTGCATAAATGTTCATTAAGATAGGCACTCATGACTTGAGGATCCTATGATTTTAGAATCCATGAATTACCTACACATCTCCTAACCCCATTAATTAGCCAATTAAGAAACCCAGACTAGGGCTGGAGAGATGGCTCAGTGGTTAAGGCACTTGCCTCCAGTGCCTAAGGCCCCAGATTCAATTCCCCAGGACCCACATGGGCCAGACCCACAAGGTGGTGGCTCTGGTGCTCGCGCTCTCTCTCTCTCTCTCTCTCTCTCTCTCTGCTTGAAAATGAATAAATATTAAAAAAGAATCTATCATTAATTATATATATATATGAAACCCAGACTACAGAAGTTACAAAGCTTGCCTGAGAAGACATTAACTATGTGCTTTGTTGAAGGGTAAAGTAGGTATTTTGCTTGCAACCCATGGAGCTTTTTACCTTTTGCTTGCTGTTCTCCTGTGAAGTTGTACCACAGAAGTCCACAAGGGGTTCTATTTGCTAGAAAAAGCTGTATTTTTTATATTAAAACAGAGGCATGCTCATCTGAAAACAGATCCAAACACAAACTAGGGTTTTTAGGCACATAATCCCAAGTAGATAACTGACATTCCTCTGCTGCCATCTTCTGGGGAAAGAGGATTACTACATGCACAATTTTATTCAATAAACATTTCTCTGGCATCTGTGAATTAGGTTCGTGGTGTGAAGAAAGCCCAATAAAAGAACACTGAGGAGTGAATCCTGGTTTCAGGAGCTGGAAGAAGTGGGTCAGCAACAGGTTTTAAGTGAAGGTGTTCCTATGGTATGAATAGGATATTGAGAAGCAGAAAAAGCTATTGGGGGGGGGGCGGATTCTACAGGACAATTAGGAAAAGAACCATAAAGGTAAAATATTTGTTCAAAAAATGTCTAAGTTTTGTACCTGGTAAAGTGATACACTTGGCAAAGACACAAAACCCAGGGAGAAGAGAGGAGAAGAGCAAGGAGGGGAGGAAAAGGGAGAGAAGAAAGGGAGAGACGAATGGATAAAGGAGACTGGGAGAACAGCAACATTCTAGAGAAGATAAATTGAAAGAGGCTGATGAAAGCTGGGGGCAGGGACATGTACCTAGAATCACAGCATTCAGGGTGGAGGCAAGAGGACCACCACTTTGAGGCCAGCCTAGGCTACACAGAGGACTCCCACATCCTCCCAATCTTACTGGTGAGTAATCTCTTTACAGTACTAAATGACTAGCAAGCAGTACAACTTTCTCAGTTACCTGGCTCAGTATCATTTTCAATTTTCTCCTAAAAATAGGTTCTCTGAGCATATGAGTCTAATTAGGAAACTTCTCATCCTACATATGGAGAAGAATTCTTTCATTAATATTTAATCTGGAGCCAGAGGTGGAGGCCCATGTGCCTATAATCCTAGCACACAAGAGGCTAAGACAGGAACAAGTTCAAGGCCAATTTAGGATACATAAACAGACCCTGAAACCAACTAACTAGATAACTATTCAGTTTGTAGTAAATAGCTTTTTTACACAAATGACATTTTGTAATTTCCCGCTTTAAGGCCAATAGGAGGCAACATACCCTTTGCCTACATAAACCAGGTTCTCTCTATAATTACTCTAATATTAATAATTATCAAATCAAAACATAAACAATACCTGTACATTAATAGCAACTAATTTAAGAATTGTGCTGCCAATGCCAATTTCCTTTAAAAACAGAAGAGTTTCCCTAGGTCTTAAAATTCTAAATTGTCCTCTGGAACCTTAACCTTTGGGTTGGCTCTACCAATGCACCAGTTTAAATTCATTAAGAATATAAAGTAACATAATTTTCAAACTTGTTATTATGAACAGTCTCTCATTCTTATTACCTGCCTTCTCTCTCCACAATTACACCATCAAAATCCCATCTCTTCCACCTCAATCACACCATCAAAGCAATGTCATCAACCAAGCCAACCTCCCAATTTGGAATTTTTCTCATTAGGAAAAGGAGCAGAAAGAGACAGAGAAGAAAATATATGTAGCTTAAATGTACAAATTGTCATGAAAACTTTACCTACTGATCCTGCCTTTCCATTTCCAGCTCACCTAAGTAGCACTCAAACACAGAGTGCTACTATGACTCCACTCCCTGGAGAACAGGAACAACTTCCGGTGCCTGATTTCCATACAACAAAGAAAGGCAAGCAGCTCACCTGCCAGATCAGATCACTGCATGGGAGGCAGGGCTGCCTCAGACACACCTTGCCACACACCTGTGCAATGATTTACCAGAAGCCAAACTTGCAATAAACAGGTGGCCACTCCTCTAGCTGTCCTTTCCCAGGAGACACCAGAACCCATTTTATGAAAAATAGGAGCAACTGGTGTGTACTAATAAGGGAAAATGAACTGGTAGCGGAGAAGCAGGGGTGAAGGCACAATTTTAGTCCCTCCTACATGTAACTAATAATCACAGCTCTTAAAAAAGAACCTTTATCAGGCAGGAGATAAGCTCTAAGAACATGGCTGATAAGGGCTTTGAGCTGCAGGTGTTAGGTGACAGCTCAGGAATTGGGATAGAGACATAAGAATTCTGCTATGTTAGAGAATGGACTTTATTTATTTATTTATACCTAAATGCATGTGTCCTGAGAGGGAGGGGAAAACTCTTTACACTCCTATTCCTGAAGTGTTATGATAAGCTGAGGCACTGCATGACAAATGTCCTTGTCTCTGAAAAATGAAGTGCAACTGTGTTTTGATAGCAAAAGAACTGAGAAAGGGGTAACAGACTTTTTAATTGAAGGCCCTGAATCCCTCTGTATTATCTCCTCAGGAACAATCCAGGTTATTTATTGTGGTCAGCTTTCTAGTTGCTGCGCAGAAAGAACCCAAACAAAAGCGGCTTGTGGAGGAATGAATTTATTTGGCTTACGGACTCGAGGGGAGACTACATTCTGCCAGGGAAAATGATGGCATGAGGAGAGGGGTGGACATCACCTCTGCCACAACACTGGAAATAGCAGCAGGAAGGTATAACAAATACTGGCAAGGGGAAGCTGGCTTATAACCCCTATAAGCCCGCCCCCAACAACACAGCTCCATCGAGGTTGTAAAATCCAAACTGCCATCAGCTGAGGATCAATTACTGAGAACACAATAGTTTGTGGGGGACACCTGGATCAAACCATGACACAATTCTTCTTCCCTAGAACTATTTACTGGGCTATACTGTTTTAACCAGCTCACCCATGAAGTATACCATTCTGTGATTTTTCAGTACAGTGATAGTTATGCAGTCATTCCCATAATCAATTTTAAAGCATCTTTATCATCCTCAAAAAACCCTTCATAGGCATTTATGGCCAATTTTGTCTTCAACATAGATTGGCAACATCATTCTCACTGGGCACATTCTAATACATCTAAAGGATCATCAATTGCAAGATGCATAATTGCTTTATTTACTAAGAAAGAAAAGGAATTCAATAAATTTATCACATATGCTTTCTTACAGCTTTCTTATTGATTAATTTAATACTTAATAAGACTTTTGGGGCTGGAAAGATGGATCAGTGGATAAAGGCACTTACTTGCAAAGCCTGACAGACCAGGTTCATATCTTCAGTATCCATGTAAACCTAGATGCACAAAGTGGCGCATATGTCTGGTGTTCGTTTGCAGTGACAAGAGACCCTGGAGCACCCATACACTCACTCTCTCTCTCTCTCTCTCTCTCTCTCTCTCCTTCTCCCTCTCCCTCTCTCTCTCTTTCTCCCCTTGAAAATAATATATAAAATATTTTAAAAGACTTTTCAAGTTATATTTATCTAGATACACTTGGGAAAGCAAAGTAGATAACTCAGGACACCTATCTCAAAACACAACTATGAGCAAATCCACACAGGTGCCAATATGACAAGTAGAATATAACATTCTGATTTCAGAGATGTTATAATGTAGAAAAGGTTCATTCATCCTAGTATAATATTCAATACTGCACAGTGAAGTGTACTTGGTTGCAAAACAACAGAAACCAAACTCATCAACTTAAGCAGGAAAGAAATCAAAGGGAATAGTGTTTTTGTTTGGTTTAAGAGGATTTAGGGGGATCTGGGAGGGTAGCCCAAGCTGGCCTCAAACTCATGATCTCCTGGTTCAACCCCCTGAGTGTTAGGATTACAGGCATGCACCACCATTCCCAGCTGGTTTGTAATACACAGAGTATCATGGGTTTTGGAAGTAAGAAAAAAATCACTTGCTAACATTATCATCATGCCTAGTTCACTAGTTGTGACCTCAGTAAGTGTCCAAGGGCTTAGATTTGGGGTACTACTTCATGAGAGAAAGGGGGCATCAGAAAGTACTTGCATATAGCTGTAAATTACTGTGCTACTATGAAAAAGATGGTCCTTTAGCATACAGAAAGAACATCAAAGAAGTGTATGACACCATAAATATGGGTTTATCTTGTTTTACTGCATTTTGCTTTATTGTGCTTATAGTTAATATATTTTAAAAACAAATTCAAGGCTTGTGGTAAACCTACTTTGAGTAACAGAGCCACTTTCCAATGATATGTGCTCATTTTATGTCACTGAATCATATTTTGGTAATTTTCACATTTCAATTTTTTCATTATATGTTATAACAATATGTGATTGGTAATTTCCATTACTGTAATTGTTTTAGAGTGCCACAGATCATACTCATATAAAACAGTGCATTTAACTGGTAATTGTGTATGTTTTGATTAGTCTACCAACTGCCACTCCCAGTCTTGTCTCCATCTTCTTATCTATTCCCTAAGACATAGAATATTGAAGTCAGGACAAGTCCTAATCTTACAGTGGTTTCTATGTGTTCAAGTAAAAGAAAGACCTATATATCTCTCCCTTCTAATAAAAAGCTACACATAACTACATTTAATGAAGAAGTAATATTGACAGCTTAAGAGAACCTGAAAGCTAAATCTCCTTGACTAGTTGGTTAAGTCGTGAATGGGTCAGCGGGGGCGGGGGGAGAAAGCAACACTCTTAAAAGAAGAAATTAAATGCTATTCCAGTGAACACACAAATGATAAGAAAGTGAAATGGGCTTGCTGATATGGAAGAAGTTGTAGTGGTCTGGATGGAAGATCAAATGCATATATAGAAGTGCAGGTCACTCAGTGCTGATGCTGCAACAAGTTACTTTGCAGCATCAAAGATCTCAGCTTTGTTTTAGCTGAGATCACTGAAAGCAGCTACATGAAACAGGATGAGATGGTCAATGTAGATGAAACAGCCTTTACTGTAAGTAGAGGCCATTTAGGACCTCCCTACCTGAAGAGGGAAAGTCGATGCCTGGCTTCAAAGTTGTAAAGAGTCAGGCTCTTGTGTCAGAGGGTAATCCAAGTGATGACTTGAAGTTGAAGTCAATGCTCATTTACCATTCTGAATTTCCTAGGGCACTAGATCTACTTTACCCATGCTTTCTGCATAGAACAGGTCTAGGTGACAAACATCTAGAACATGGTTTACTAAATATTTTAGCCTATTGTTGAAAACTACTCATAAAAAAAATCCTTCCAAAATATTACTGCCCATTGACAATTCAGTCATATGTGAAGCAGCTTGCTGTAGTTACCTTCATTACGAAGATAAAGCAACTGACCAAAAGCAGCTCATGGGAAATTTTGGCTCATAGCCTCAGGGGAAGCTGGCAGGGGAAAGCATGGCATGAGCACAGGCTGGACATCACCTCTGCCACAGCAGGTAGACACAGAAGCAGGAGAGTAAGCCGAATTCTGGCAAGGGGGACCTGGCTAGAACACCCCTAAGCCTGCCCCCAACAACATGCCTTCTCAAGCAAGGCTCCACCTCCCAAACTGCCATCAGCTAGGGAGCAAGTATTCAAAATACATGAGTTTCTAGGTAACAGCTGATTGGAACCACCACACCGAGGTTACCATTGTTTTCATGTCTACTAATATAATATCTATTCTGCATTCCATGAGTCAGAGTAATTCTGTCAGATTTTATTAGTTATAAAATAGATTTTGTAAGGTTATAGCTGCCACAGATAGTTATTCCTCTAGTACATCTGAGAAAACAAAATATACCAGAAAGGATTTACTACTCTAGGTACCACAGAACACTGATGATTCTAGAAAAGTTGAAATAACAATTATTAAAAAGAGATTAGACCACACCTCCTACTGGGAGAGAACAGCAAATCAAGAAAGGAGCACTTGTGCAATGGAGGAGCCTGGGCCTGGGGGAGACAATCAACAGCTTTCAAATTCGGCCAATTTTCCACTTAGTGAGGGGGACCTCTTGTCTGGAACTTGGGATTCAGGGCGATAGGCACCAGATCCCGTACTCTTGGGCTCCCAAGACAAGATGCACTATGGGAGTGATTGATGGGGAGGCTACTAAAAATAGAATCTAGGTAATTCAGAATTGTGTATATTTGTTAACCTACACTGATCACACTCTCCGATGGAGGTTGTGTTTGTATTTTTCAGGATGCAGCGAGAGAGCTGGGGCCCATCTAACCCTACCAACCGACCATAGGCAGAAAGCTGAGATTCTGGCGAGATGAGCCACCACAGTCATACCGTGGAGGAACCATATGGAACCCCGCAGAGAATGACGGGATGAACAAGGGACCCACAGCCACAGCCATTCAATCAACACAAGATAAGCCAGTGAGACAGAAACCAATGATTTTCAACACAAAGACCCCCTAAACTCACAACCTTAAAACTGCCTTAATACTCATCCACCATGACTCAGGGAATTATGCGGAAGAGGGGTGCGGAAAGATTGTGAGAGCCGTGGTGGGGGAGATTATCCAGAGGCATGGCCAGGAGAACCTGGCTGAATACTAGGCTATCCACGGTCCCCT
>PVHP010015941.1:12042-25227 GCA_004024765.1 Zapus hudsonius | reverse complement strand
CAATCAACACAAGATAAGCCAATGAGACAGAAACCAATGATTTTCAACACAAAGACCCCCTAAACTCACAACCTTAAAACTGCCTTAATACTCATCCACCATGACTCAGGGAATTATGCGGAAGAGGGGTGCGGAAAGATTGTGAGAGCCGTGGTGGGGGAGATTATCCAGAGGCATGGCCAGGAGAACCTGGCTGAATACTAGGCTATCCACGGTCCCCTGTCACAAGGACTGATCCAGACGACCCATGGAGGGGGGGCAGCGGGGAATTGGAGATAACAACTCATTGTTTGCCCACTAAATATTGTAACTCAATATGGACAATAAAAAAATGGTAAAGCTAAAAAAAAAAAGAGAGAGAGATTAGATGATTCCAACGCTCATAGATGACTTCAAGTTTTCAGTCTAGGAAGTACTGTAGATGTGGTGGAATGGCAAAAGAACTAGAATGGAAAGTGAAGTCTAACAATGTGACTAAATGCTGCAATTTCATGACAATGACAAAATCTTAACAGATGAGCAAAGGAAGCGGTTTCTTAAGATGTAATCTACTCCTAGAAAGATGCTGACAACTAATGAAAGGACAGCAAAGGATTTAGAATCTTACGTATAAACTCGGTAGTTGATAAAGCAGAGGCAGGGTTTGAGAGGATTGATCCTGATTCTGAAAAAAGTTCCCCTAAGGGTAAAAATACCATCACACAGCATCCCATGCTATGGGCAAATCTTTTCTGAAGGGAAGATGTGAAAATTTCATATTCTTATTTTTTTGGCATATGTATGTATGTATGGTACATGTTCATGTGTATATGAATGCTCATATGTGTATGAATGCACTTATGTGTGCAGGTGCTCATGTATGTATGTGCACATTCATGTGCATGACAGAGGCTGACATCAGGTGTCTCCCTCCACCTTCATATTTATTGAGACAAGATCACTTACTAAACCAGAGCTTGTCAATTTGGCTAAACTAGCTTAGCCAGCTTGCCCCTGGGATATGCCTGCTCCAAGCACTAGGATTACAGGCGTATGTCATGACAACCACCATTTACATGAGTGCTGGGGATCCAAACTCAGGTCCTCAAGCTTGTGCAGCAAGTACTTTAGTGACTAAGCCATCTCCCAGCTCCTCATTGTCTTATTTTAGGAAAATGCCATAGCCACCCCAGTCTTCAGCAACCAGCACCCTGATCAGTCAGCAGTCATACACATCAAGCTAAGACCCTCCATCAGTAGCAAAGATTATAGCTTGCTGAAGGCTCAGGTCATTAGCTTTTCTTTCTTTCTTTTTTTTTGCAATAAGGTATTTTATTTTATTATTATTATTATTTTTGGTTTTTTGAGGCAGGGTCTTGCTCTAGTCCAGGCTGACCTGGAATTCACTATGTAATCTCAGGGTGGCCTTGAACTCACGGTAATCCTCCTACCTCTGCCTCCCAAGTGCTGGTATTAAAGGTGTGCACCACCACGCCTGGCCAAGGTATTTTATTTTTGATATTTTATTGTCCAGTAAACTTTAAAACTTTCATATAATCTGGTTCTTTTGATTCTCACAACAGTTCTATGAGAAAGGCTAGTGATTACCTAGGTTCTCTATGAATTATTTCTAATTCTCATAACAAGCATACAAGTATTACTATCCCCCTTTTAGCTAGAAGGAACCTGCATTACCCAAATCACACAGCAGATACTGATCTAGAAAACTCTAATCAAGCCTGTGCGCTTCCTATTAAGTCCAGCCTTCCACTGTTAGATCTAAGAGTAGTCTAGTCCCTCAGATATCAATGTATTATTACAACCATTTAAAAGCAAATTCAGATGTGTCATCTGGCTGTGATATCTGTCACCCCTTTGATTTGGCTGATCAGGTTTGGCTAGGCAGGTGTCCTCTTCCTCCCTCACTACTTTATGTCTCCCTCCTCAAGCTGCATGCTTGGTTGAAGAGGACAACCTCCCATAAATAGAAGAGCATGTAGGTAGCTGCACTTTCCTGCTAGAACCTCCAAACAAGCTCTCAAAGCAGTTGGTCAGCAACTCCAGCAGAGTTGGAGGGAGGTGGAAGCAAGGGGGATCATGAATCCAAGTCAGCCTGCGATATATAACGAGACACTGTCTTAAAAAAAAAAAAAAGGCAGGCTGTTCTGAAAAGAAAAATTGTTCATTCAGAGTGCAATATGAACACTGTAGGCGTTGTTTATAAGCTGTCTTTAGCTGCTGGTGCTTCTTATTCTGCACTTCAGATCTGGGAGGAGGAGATCACTTTTTTCTTTACTTTTTATTCCACAGTTATCTGCATTTGTATAAGCAAATCAGAAACTTCCACAATGGCAACTTATTAATCACCTGAGCCTTTAGCAAGCTCTAATCTTTTTCTGGTGGGGGGGGGGGTCCTGCTGACTGATTAGGGTGATGGTTGTTGAAAACAGGTGGCTGTGGCAGGTTCTTAAGACAATGAAAGTTTAGCAAAATGAGATTTAGCAGCCCTCCTATTTATGTATATATTTACATACTTATTTGAGACAGGGTTTTGCTATGTCACCCAGGCAGGACACAACCTCTTGACAATCTTCCTGCCTTGGCCTCCTAAGTGCTTGGATTGTAAGTGTGTCACCATGCCTGACTTTGACTCTTTCCTTTCACAAAAGATTTCTCTGTTGCATGGGAAAAGATGCTCAATGGTATTTTTATATTATTTTACTTTAGATATATTATAACAGGTTATATTCTTATCCCCTTGTCTCTGCTCCTCTTATCCTGAAGGCCCTCCTCAGTGGGGTTATTCTATCCACAGCAAAAAATGTACCTACTGCTCTTCTCTTTTTCTCTCTCTCTTTTTTCTCTTTTTTCTCTCTCCTCTCTCCTCTCTCCTCTCTCTCTCTCTCTCTCTCTCTCTCTCTCTCTCTCTCTCTCTCTCTCTCTCTCTCGTCTCAGGGTGGCCTTGAACTCACAGTGATCCTCCTACCTCTGCCTCCTGAGTACTGGGATTAAAGACGTGCCCAGCCATGCCACCATGTCCAGTTCATTCTCCTCTTGTTCAACACTCCACTTAGGAAGAGAGATTATGTCAATAAAGAAAAAGAACATACAACATTGCTACACATTTTGGATAAGAAAAATACTCATTTTAGACAAATGGAGAGAGATGAGAAGATTCTGTGGAATCTCTTCTATAGAATACCTTTCTGAACTGACAACTGTCTATAGCTTGGAGACAGAGGAATGACTCAGTTTAATTATTTGATTTAAATTTCTAATATTCAGAATTATGTCAGATTAATCTACTAACAGTGTTACCTTGGCTGCTTAAAAGACCTGGAAGGAATCAAGAAAGTGGATATGTGTGGCATGTAAGGCTGGG
The DNA here is from genome assembly GCA_004024765.1 of Zapus hudsonius. Taxonomy (NCBI): domain Eukaryota; kingdom Metazoa; phylum Chordata; class Mammalia; order Rodentia; family Dipodidae; genus Zapus; species Zapus hudsonius. The sequence continues at coordinate 21,866 of PVHP010015941.1, read as the reverse complement.
TCATGTATGTTATAGTCTAGTAAGCAAACTAGAGCTGTGTGTAATGAAGTCTATATGGAGAGACAAGCAAATTTAGCTTTTTGTGGAGAAAAACTAAAGCCATTTTCAGAAAGAAAAGAAGGTGTTAAAAAAAAAGAGTTAAAATTTATGGTTAAATGGGAAAGAGAGGGAAAAGCTACAGGAGAAACCGGAAAAAAGAACTGAAGGTGGGAAAAGGGAAACACCATCAGACTCCAATACTAGTCAAAGGAATTGTTTATACTCTGTTGCTAAGGAAAACTTGGCACTTTGGAAAATGAACTAACTACTACACTATTGTGACAGCTGCGGTTTGACCCTGGTATCCCTGCAGAGTTATCAACAACTGCTTGCCACTTGCCATTTTTATCCCCCAGTCTGCCAGTCAAATCAGCTCTTTAAAGCCTGATGACCTTGTTGTTTTCCATACACCTCAAGACAATTCAAAGACTGCAGGGCAATGATTAGAATGTCAAGAAGGCTGAGACTGTTGCATTCTGGACTACAAATTAAAGCATAAAGGCCCCTTAATCAAACCTTTATTCTGAGTAGATACTGCTTAAATTCAAAATAAATAGTTAGAAAAAAACGAGGGCCACACCTTTTAATTCCAGCATTTGGGAGGCAGAGGTAGAGGCCACCCTGAAACTACACAGTGAATTCCAGGTCAGCCTGGGCTTGAGTGAGACCCTACCTCAAAAAACCAAAAAAGAAAAAAAAAAAAAGAAAAAGAGGACTGGCTGATGGCAAGTAAAAGACTGTATGCTCTTAGAGCTTTCATGAAGTAAGAGCATAGCTCCAGACGCTCCCTCTCCATCATGTAAAAAGAATACATGTGAATGCATTTCAATTTTAGGGAATTTTGGGGGTAGGGGAATGAAAGATTGAAGAACTTTGTAAATCTAAGTTATGCTCTTCCTAAAAATAATAAATTATGGGCCAGGGAGATTGCTCATTGGATAAAGTGTCTCTGGAGCCTAAATACCACAGTTCAATCCTCAGACCCAATATTATAAAAAGCCAGAAGCTGTGGTGGCCTTTAGTAACCCCAGCACTCTGATGGAGAGATGGGAGGGGTGGAGACAGGAGAATTTCCTGGGATCTCAAGGACGGCACACCAAATCCAAAACAACAGCAGAAGAATAAGATGGAGAGAAATCCTGGCCTCAAGACAAAGTGGAATAGTGAGGGCCAACCTGAAAATTGTACTCTGACCTTCACATATGTGCTGTGGCATGCACACCTTCACAGGAACACACGTGCATATACATAAAAAATAATTTAAAATAACAAACTGTGACAAATTTGGCTAAGTGATGTGTTTAAAACCACTAGTTAAAGTCGGTATGCTGTAATCCCAGCACCAAGGCTGAGGCAAGAAGACTGACTGCAAATTTGAGGCCAGCCTAGGAGATACCTGCTTAAAAACAAACAAAGAAAAAACAAAAAACCACACACATAAATTGGCCAGGCCTGTGGTCTCAGCTGTTCTGGAAACTGAGCTGGAGGAGCCCAAATTCAAGGCCAATCTGGGCAATTTAGTAAAATCCCACTTTATAAAGTTACAAAAGAGGTGGGGAATCTAGCTCAGCTGTAGCACAACCTTAGCTTCACTCCCCTGCACCACAAGAAACAAACAATCCACAAATTATCTAGAATCCTGAAAACTTTGTATCTGTATTGCATTTGTTCTTCAATGACATGGCCATCTCTACAGACTTACATCAAAGAGAGACTGTGGGATTCCTAAATTTACTTTTTAAAAAGGCAGGATCTCACTCTAGCTCAGGCTGACCTGGAACTCATTCTATATAGTCCCAGGTTGGCCTCAAACTGACAGAAATACTCATACCTCAGGCTCAAAAGTACTGGGACTAAAAAAGGCATGAGTCACCACACTTAGCTTGATTTATTTTTTTTTTTCAAGTGCTCTTGCCCCTTCCACCCCATTATAACAGTAATACTTTTATATTCTGAGAATTGAAAAACACAGAAACACAAAATAAAAATTAGTCAGAACCCACACATCCCACGAAAACAATGTTAACACCAACATGCTTATTACTATTTGGTATCACAATGTATCCTTTTGCTTTAAACTATGTTCATATAGCAGTTTATTTGTAGTTAACTTAATAAAGATCTATTACCAAAAGGTATAAGGCTGAATATGACTGATGGCCAGTTATAACACACTCACCCCTTCCTTGAAACAAAATCTCTGAAAAAGAGAGTCAACTATGAAATTCAGGAGTAAGTCCTATTCCTCAGTCCAAATGCTCCAATTGCAGGGAAAATGAAGATTATTTCTGAGAAATGACTGTCTACTGCATAAGTCTTGCTGTGGCCAGTTTCAAAGCCCCATTGATCCCAATGCTCAGTAATTGTTTCAAATTGAACCTGTGAATACAGGCTTCAAGGCCTCCATCACCATTTCTCAGCAGGAGTGAAAACACTTCCACAATGAGCTGATTACAGAGAAAGATGCAGCTTCAAAAGAGAAGAATTAGCAACTAGCATTTTCTTTCAGAAGGAAAATTTCTGCTGTTTCAAAACATTGCATGTTTTTTCTATCAGCTAATGCTTGTCTAGAGGAAAGAAACTAAATGGCTTTAATCCTGTAAAGGCTTAAATGATATGTTTTATTTGAACAAGTCATTCTCCTGCTGAAAATCTTTCTATGGTATTTCACAGCATTATAAGACCAAGATCAGAATATAAGATCAAGTTTTTAACACAGCATAAACAAAAATCTATGCAATTTTGTTCCTGCTTACAGCTCTAGTTCCACAATTTCCAAAAACCACCCAGTAGAATATTAGATTGGGGTTTCTGTGGAGAAAAACTCTACTGGCTTCATGCTACATTCTACCTACCTTCAATCTCCTTTCCACCTCTTCTCCCAGAGAGGGGATGATCTGAGTATGAATCCAATGAGCCTGCTAGACTTGGTTTAAACCACTGCTTCATAAATGCATTTGGACACAGAATGCCCACTGCACTTCACAAATAAGTATCCAACCAGTGGCCTACAGGCCACATGTATCCAAGGAGTGCTATGAATGTGGCCCAACACAAAAACCACAAACTTACTTAAAATATTGAGTTTTTTTTTCCTCAAGGTAAGGTCTCACTTTAGCACAGGTTGACCTGGAATTCACTATGTAGTCTCAGACTGGCCTCAAAGTCATGGCAATCCTCCTACCTCTGCCTCCTGGGCAGAGGGATTATAGGCATGCACCATCACACCTAGCTGATTTTTTTTTTTGTTTAACTAACCTGATTGTGTGGTTCTCAAGTGTGAACTTTAGAGATGATAGTGCTGTGTAACAATGTCACAGAAAGTATGTGTATGTCCTTGCTATTTGTACAGGCTTATGGTGGTGAACGTCTAAGTGTGTTCTAAGCATAGATAGACAAACTGGCACCATCAGACATTACATGTGCTCATGGTGACTCAGTGAGTGAAATGTAATGATTATCAACACTATTTTAACATACCATGCAAACAGATATTTAGTGTCATTTAGAAGACAGGTAAGTATCCACACTGGCACCTCACACTTCTTCCATGTTTTACAATCCGCCCTTCACTTCATAGCATCAGCAGCTAAGATGTAGAAAGGTCCTTTTTTGTCTATTTTCTTGTCAATTAATTTTCATAGTAAAAGTAAATACAGGGCTAGAGAGATGGCTCAGTAGTTAAATGTACTTGCTTGCAAAGCCTGACAGCCTCAGCTTGATTCCCCAGTACTCACATAGAGCTACATGCACAAAATGGTGCATGTGTCAGGAGTCCATTTGCAATGGTAAGAGGCTCTGCCATGCCCTTTTAATCCCATTCTCATTCTTTCTCTGTCTCCTTGCAAATAAAATATTCTTTAAAAAAGTAAATATAGTTATGTATCCCTTATTATATTTTTCTAATTCCAGTATGGCTTCTACAATGTCTCAAAGAAAACAGAACCCCAAAAAGAGAAAAATCACAAATGAAAGATGACTGTTTAATAAAAAGTTGATAGATCAGCTGGAGAGATGGCTTAATGGTTAAGGCACTTGCCTACAATGCCTAAGGACCCATGTTCAATACCCTAGTACCCATGTAAAGCCAGTTGCACAAAGTGGCACATGCATCTGGAGGCCCTGGAACACTCATTCTGTCTGTCTGTTCTCAATCTCTCCCCCCTCCCCCCCGCACTTACAAATTAATTAACTTAAAATTTTTTAAAAGTTGATAATGACTACTTTTTTTTTTTGTCAAGGCAAAGAGTAAGACAATAGGCCTAATTTGTAGGGATTTGTATAAATTTATAAAGACTATAATTTGAAAAGGAATTATATCCAATAGTGGACCCTGCAAGCTTTACACCTGGCCAGCCAGGCCCAATGTGCCAACTGGTGCAACGGTGACATGTCTGTTATAGGAAAAACTAACAGCTCTCTGGATATGAGGCCCAGCTCCATGGGAGGGAAGTCATGCCTGGTACTGAAAACCTAATCAAAAGCCTATAGGCTAGAGAGGCCGGGAGGGGGGGGTGAATTACTACTGTTGTCTGGCTAAATGGACATCCTCCCCAAGTGTTGGGATTAAAAGCGGGCGCTACCACACCCAGCTAACAAATGCTTAGTCCTTTTATTTGCACATATATTAGTTTTGTGTGCATGTGTGTATACATGTGTGTAAGTTTATATATGAGTGGGCACATATATGTGTGTGGATGCATGTAAACATTCATGTGAAGGCCAGAGGTCGACATCAGGTGTCTTTCTAAATTGCTCATCACTTGATTCTTTGAGACAAAGTCTCACTGAACCTAGAGTGCGCTGAAGCAAGCCCAAGGGATTCCCTGTCTCCACCTCCCCAGTACTGGGATTACAGGTGAATACCACCATTCACGATACCTGGGTGCATGGTGGGGCATGCCTTTAATCCCAGCACTCAGGAGGCAGAGGTAGGAGGATCACTGTGAGTTTGAGGCCAGCCTGAGACTACAGAGTGAATTCCAGGTCAGCCTGGGCTAGAATGAGACCCTACCTTGAAAAATGAAAGAAAGGGAGGGAGACAGAGAGAGAGAGAGGAGAGGGGGGGAGGTGTGGGAGCTTTTTTCTAAATAGTATCAATTACTCTTGAATGAAATTTCCAGATGAAACTAACAGAACCTCTATATACATCTTAGCTAATCAATTCACAACCACTAAATATTCAAGATTGATTTATTACTATTTACTTGGCTACAAGCCAAGTAAAAGTAGATAACTGTTGACTCTGAAGCCTGTTAGCACAAAAAATTGTTTTCTTCAATTTTTATGTAAGGAAATAGAAAATGAAAGAATGGAAGCAGAAAAACACAATTTTCAATTCACTTATGTCACCCTTCCTTCTCAAAATAGATGTTTTAGGGTATCTTCATAATAAACAATTAGTAAGTTTGTTACTGTATCTTACAGAGAGCATTTTCTGACTTTTTATATATGGCCTCTGAGAAACAGAAAATATCCTTCTGTTAGATAGCCAAAATAAACCAAACTAGAACCTAAATTTTGATGACTTCACTTCTTTTTCTAGTCTTAAAAGGATTACCACAGCCTTTGTGACATTTTCAGCAAGCTCCATAGACTCCCTCCCCTTGAGTGGGAGGTGTCTAGCTAGAACTCAAATCTAGGTGCTAAAACTGATTGGTCAGGTATGAACCGAACAGCTGTCTATCTGCTCACCTGGAGCAGGGAATACTCACTGAACAGATAATTCTGTCTCTTCCTCACCCACATGACCTAGAAGGACCTCTGACTCTCCAGGGACTGGTAAGGTCTCCCCAGCTGTGGTGTGGGACTGGATTTCTTTTCCATCTGAACCTTGCCTTCTCATGATCTTTTCTTTTCCTGCTTATTTAGCTGAATAGCATAGATTTTGGCTAAAACCTCTCCCGTGTGCTCTCTCCACACTGGTGGCTGGAGATCTCTGTAACTCCCCATTCTTCTTTCAATAAAGTCTCCCACTATACCTTAACCTCTGATTGTCTATGATTTTAATTCTTTAACTTTGTAGACAAGAATTTGAGTACTCCTTAATTATTGAGGTACCCTGAATTTTTGTTGGGCATTACCTAAATTCTAATCTCCAGTTCACCCTACTACACCTTGGTTTTCAATTATATCTTAAACCTCCAAATGAAATGTACTCTACATGTCTTCCAGCAGGAGAAAATGGTCAGTTCTCCTGTGGTCACACAGTCCAAGGTCTCAATCTTGACAATTTTAAAAAGTTCTCCTTATATTCTTCTTTAAATCTTTCCCATATCAATCTACAACTACTCTCTGGTAATTTTTCTCTAAAATTAGTAGCAATGACATAACAATGTTCACCTATAATCCTGGTACTCAGAAGGTCGAGGCAAGAGTATTGAGAGAAACACAGCAGTCCCAATAATAAGAACAAATACTGAAGAAGTGCCTATCTTTCTACTATATCATCACAAATTCATTGCCCTTTTGGGTATTATTCTCTAATTAAAACTACATTTCCTAGCCCTGTTTCTTTGATCCTTTTATCATACTTTGCTACGAAAAGTCATCAAAGACTTTTATACTCGGAATAAAACAAAAGATTTTTTTTCCTGTGCTTGGGGTTCCCCATCACAAAATGCAGAAATAATACCTGACGACTCTTAAGACACAGAAAAAAGGTATGCTTAGAACAGAATGTTAAATAATCAGAAACAATTGCAATCTCCACCACCAAAAACCTCCTAGAGGTGAAAGAACCCAGACAGTAAAATTGAGATCTATTTCCACATATTTATTTGCGCTTGAAGACTTCAAACCCACTCCTTTATCCCCTATTGCAAAGCAGAAAAACACAAACACGGGGCTGGAGAGATGGCTCATTGGTTAAGACACTTACCTCCAGTGCCTAAGGACCTGGGTTCAACTCCCAGTACCCACATAAGGCAGATGCACAAGATGGCACATGTGTGTTTGCAGTGGCTGGATGCCAATCTCTCTCTCTCTCTCTCTCTCTCTCTCTCTCTCTCTCTCTCTCTCTCTCTCTCTCTCTCTCTCTCTGTATGTATCTCTCTGCTTGTAAATAAATAAATAAAATATTTTTAAAAAAACACAAACACATCAGTAACCTCCCATACCTCCTCTTTTCCCGAGCTTCCACAGAGGAGTCTGTTCCAGAGGAGAACACAGTGGCAGCTGTAACCCCATTGGTAGTGCTAGGTGGAGGGCGATTGGTGATCACACAGAGTGGAGCGCTAGAATAGACATTGTCTGTTGTTTTCTCTGCACTTGAGTCAGCCTGGGATTTATAAGGAGTCCTGAAATTTAAAAAGACATGAACAGGAAGAGAATGGTCAGGCATGCTTTACAACAAAGCACTGCACAGAGAAAGGAGGAGTGCAGGTCTAATGAGACTCTGTTCAAATTTTGTTTGTTTATCAATTCTGAGCTCTTAAAACACTGGAAGAGTATGACTGCACCTTTAGTCTGATATCCTCTATCCAAGGATTTATAAGATGTCTTTTCCATGAAATTAAAAACAAACAAAATTGAGCCGTGACACAAGGCAAGATAGTGATATATGCAAGAGTGGTGTAACTGACTCCTCATTATCCCCTGGCCTCCCTCCACACATGCACAAAGACAGAGTCTCTTTACACGTGAAAAAGACACTAAAGTTACTTACGATATTTGTCTCCACCAGACCCTCAATTCCTGGCGGTGGGGTCTTTGTGGTAGTCCTTAGCCTAGATTTGATGATCATCATCTTGAATTATCCATGTGAAAAAAAGACTCCACAGCCTCAGACTAGTTCTCTCTCACCTAGTCCAGCAACTGCAGTCTTTCTCCATTTAGTCAAATGCCTAACTGTCTGCATTCACAGCCGAGTGAGAAATTCAAACAACCCCCCAACAGGATTCTATATGTAACCTTAACTACAGACATCTTAACAGCAAGCTGTATAATTAAACTCAATTATGTGAAAATAAGATCTTTGTTTCTTAACAAAGAATTAGAAGCAACCATTGGCTCTCCACCCAAAAAGCTATCATTTGTGATGTCACAGCTTGTTGCTGGGGTAACAGATCCAAAATTGATACAGAGATGGGAAAAGCAATGAAAAGCATGAATGTTAAAAATCTGTTTTTCACCTACTCACAATTATTACCAGAATTGTTTACAAGTAACTATAGGCACACTCCCAAATAATTAGAATAAGCTTAAAAGAAATAATCAGATCATAAAAATCATAATATGGTATTGACATACAAATGTCAAAATAGAATACTTTGGAAGATGATAGTACTATCAAAAATATATAAGCTACTTCTTCAAAAGCAATATCTTATAAACGTAGAATTTTATATTCATTTCTCATTAAAAAAAAATCAAAGGTAAGTAGTTTCTTAGATTTGTTAGTATATAGGAAAATGAACCAGAAACATAGCTGTAAAAAACACTAAGCCAAGCCAGAAGCAGTGGCATATGCTTCTAAGTCTCAGCCTACTTAAGAAATAGAAGCAGGAGGATCACATGAGGCCAGGAGTTTGAGGCCAGCCTGGGAAACACAGAGACCATATCTCAATTAAAAAGTAAATAAATAAAAACAAAAAAAAAAAACACTTTAGGTAAAGCTCTATACTTATAAAACCTTGTACTTGGTTTTTTTAAGATTAATAACATACTTTGGTCTCAAGCTGTTAAAATATAAGAGATTTTATTATAGAATAGGATTTTTACTATTATTTTAAAATGTGGCACAATTAATTTTCAAGTAGATTGTTGAGGGCAGAATAAGAAAAGCTATAAAGCAAGGATCAGAGGCTGTACAATGGAGTAAAAATACAGACTTTGAAGCCACTTGGGGTTTAAACAATATTGTACCATACAGGGTTCTCATAATGACTAAATAAAGAATTACACACAACACACAAGAGTACCCAGTTTAAAAAAATATAAACTCAGTATAAATAAAAAGTAACAAAATAAGTTTTGCAATGAACAAATATGGGTTCAAATACTACCTCAGTTCTGCCTAACCCAATACCTGTCACAAAATAGGATACAATAAATGACAGCTATATTATTTCCCTCCCAATTTTACCTCTATTTTCTCCCAGTACTGGGGATTGAACCCAGGACCTTGGGCATGCTAGATAAGTGTTCTACCATGGTTTTCTTCATCTATAGTAATAATATTTAGAATACCTGTGCAGCTGGATTGTTACAGGGATTAAATGCATTTGTATGTAATATAGCTGTGTTATCTTGGGCAGATGATTAAGTCTTTGTTGGTTTCATCATTTATAAAATAAGAGTAATACTTCATATACTAGGAGCTGTTTATGAGACTATAAATGAAAAAATACATGTTTGCCTGAGTAGAAAGTTACCTAACTGATATTCTTTGTCCCCTTTCACCTTACTGTCTCCTATTTTTTTAACTTGATGAGGGGGAGAGAGGGGGGAGGGGAGAGCGGAAGAGGAAGATGAGGAAGAAGAGGAGGAGGAGGAGGAGGAAGAGGGAGATTTGGGCATGCCAGTGACTCCTGTCACTGCAAACAAACTCCAGATGCATATGCCAATCTGTGCGTCTGGCTTTACATGGGTACTAGGGAATTGAACCCAAGCCTTCAGGCCTTGTAAGCAAGAGCCTTTAACTCCTGATCCATCTCTCCAGCCCTCCCCTGTATTTTTGAGGACAGCAGTGTGTCTAACTAAAAATCCACATCTTTCCAGGTCTTCTGGATGCTGAAAATGTACAATGAGATATAAAAATAAAACTAATGCTTCAAAGAAAATGA
>PVHP010015941.1:0-11942 GCA_004024765.1 Zapus hudsonius | reverse complement strand
TTGGCTCTGTTTTCCCCCAGTACTAGGGATTGAACCCAGGGCCTTGGGCATGCTAGATAAGTGCTTGACCATACTTTCTTCATCTATAGTAATAATATTTAGAATACTTGTGCAGCTGGATTATTACAGGAATTTAATACAATTGTATATAATTACACGGTATTAGTATTACCACAAGCCTGTCTCTCCCACAAGTAACTCATTGTGAGAACCTAATGAATTTCTACATAATTATACGGTATTAGTAATAATCTATTATAAAACTGTTCTTCCTGGCCAATTCAATGATCATTACTTGTATCAAAGAAAGAAGTCTAGTTAGCTGACAAATGTCAATCAAGTGTCACCATAGCTCCTGCAACAACAATCACATATTTTCATTTTCTTTTGAGTCCAGACAAGATCCAAAAACAGCCATATGCCAAAACCAAAAAGGTCTCTGACCACCAGAAAAGGGTTAAAAACCACAATTAAAACTACAGCTGAAGTCCTGCTGCAATTTTACAATGACACTCTGTCCATGCTATCCTTAGACAAGCTAGAAACCAAGAAGATACCACTCCCAGAATACAGTTTAGATAAACACAAATATCTTCCCACAGTGTTCCCAAGAAAATACTCTAATTAGCTGCAGTTCTCAGAAGACTGCAAGAGACTTTTGGAATATGGGTTAGCTTTCCTTCTGATCTAGGTTTGTATGCCATCTTCCAAAACAAGTACATGTACATCAGATTCCTATTCATAAATACAAAGAAGTTAATATAAGTAAAATACAGCAATATTTTAATACCTAATTTACCACAACAGGTCTAACCATTCATTTGTAAACACAATTAAAAAGGAAGTTGAGAGATAAAAGTAATTATGTTAAAGTTGACCACAGAACATCAAATATAATAACACAGCTTCCATGTTATTCAATAAGCTATTGTGGACTGGCTTGTAAAAGGCAAAACAAAACATCCTCATTAAATTATGGACATTTTTACAGGAATTCAAACTGGCTTCCACAATGATAATGCCTCTTTGCTTCCAATCTCATGTGTTTCCAGAAGCATTAACTTGGATGAATACAACTTAAATGGCTCCAAGAAGCCTTACCTGCCATGTGGTACAGATGCAGTAGTGTTTACACTGACTGGTGCAGGGCAAGAAGAGGCAGGTTGCCACTGGCTGCCCCGAGAAGTAGATGAATCAATGGTAATGGATGAGGTAGCAGGAGATGAATTGCGATTGGCTGAAATGTAGGGACTTGTGGGGTCACTACTTCTACCAAATGAAGCACTGCAAAACAGCACACAGTCACTTTCTTCAGGACATGCTGTTCACCCACCACTTCCCAGCTCCACCTTCCCACCCAGATTGTGCACTTGAAAGGAATGTAGGTCAAAGAGAGGAGATGACAATTGAGAAGTGGAGTGATCAACTCCAGCTGGCAGCAAGCAGGCAATAATCCAAGAGTGAAGCAATCACCACTCTTTGAAGGATAATCTTTTGGTCAATCATCCAAAAGAATAAAGGAGAGATGACAGTTAACAAAGAAAAGCAGGAAGGTAGAATATATGACAAGAGAAGGCAAATAATTCTATTAGAAATTCTATTCAAAATTAGAAAAAAAAATAATCCCAATAAACTCAAGCCAAAAATCATGCAACCCCCAAATGTATATATGACAGAGAAGTAATACTGCAAAAGCCAAATAAGACCAGAGAATTGAGAGAGGTTTTAGAGATTCAAAATCAAAAGTTGAAAAAGAGTAAAGAAGCTCTGTGAAAACAAAAACTTTGAGAACTACAGTTATTTAGCTTAAAGCAAAAATGCCCTGGGAAGGATTTCAAGTTTCAAGTCTATAAAGTAATACTGCATAGGCAATAAAAGCCAACTTCTTTGTTTAAATTTTAAAAAGAACTCTCTCAATTACAGCATAAAATATTTGGGGCTAAAATTCCTTTTAAAATATTATTATTTTGTAAGGGGGGAGAGACAGACAGACAGAATGGGCACACCAAGGTCTCTTGCCACTGCAAACAATGTATGTCTAAATGTATGTGCCTCTTTGGGCATCTGGCTTTACACAGGCACTGGGGAACTGAACCCAGGCTAAGAGACTTTGTAAGCAAGTGCCTTTAACTGCTGAGTCACCTCTCCAGTCGTTGGCTAGAATTCTTAAAAATACTTCAGGACTATAGTAGTAGTGAGCTACCTGAAGGGGGTGATCTTTCTTAAAAGCTCTGAAAGCTTTAAAGGAGGTATTTTACTGGAATGTATGAAATTAACTTCTAGGTACAGCTGAGAGATGATGCAGAAAGTGGAAAAGCATACCAGGGTTTGGCACAGCTGAGGAATGACACACTCCTATTTGCACTTTCTTTGTAAAATCGTGCTGGCATATAACTTTTTCTCTTGGGAAGATCAAAATGTAAGATTTATTAAAATCAAAAAGTACTATAGGGTTACAGAAGATGAGCTTTGGAAGTCTACAGTACAAAACAGGATGTAGCTCTTTTCTCAAAGTGCTCACATAATTAGGCACACTTTGGATCCTAAATAGAGGCAGCCCTTCCCTCCTTTGTTCACCACTACTTTGTCAAACTACATCAAACCAATGCCACACATTCACATGATTTGAGTCATGAAAATCAACAACCTCTCTCCAAAATAACTTCATGCCTGGAAGCTAAAATGTACTTTTCTCTTTCCTATTTCTGGAACATTATTTTCTTAGAAAAGTTATTTTTTTTTTTATCTTGGATTTGACTATAAGAAATAATATGTCTTGGTAAACCAGATTAGTGATAGCTTCAAAAAGTCCAAAATATCTTGGTCATATAATAAAGAGTCAGTAGGCTGGGGGTGTAGCTCAGTTGGTAGTGTGCTTGTCTAGCATACAAAGCTCTGGGTTGAATCCCTAGCATTGCATAAATCGGGCATGGTGGTACATGCCTGTAAACCTAACACTCAAGAGGCTAAGGCAAGAAGATCAAAACAAAGTCCTCATCAGTTATACAGTGACTCCAAGGCCAGCCTGGACTACATAGACTGTCTCAAAAATGATAAAATTAAATACACTAAGACAAACATCAGTAAGACCACTGAGCTATACTCGTATACTCTGAAAGTTGAGCCCTGTCTTAAGGGATGTAACTATAGAACAGAAGAACTAAAAGGCAATAGTAGCTCTTTCCTTTATACTTATTTCCCATGTTCCAACATGAACTATTTGTCAAAAATCTTCTTGTCATGAGGAAAATGAGTTTTGATCCCAAATAGCTAATCTGCTCATGCAGTTTATGGTCACTTGTTTCAAAAGTAGCCAACCAATCATCTAGCAAACCTGATAATGTAACTATGCAGAGGGGGCTAGAGGGGTTAAGTGGAAGTGAAGAGAGAATTCAAAGTAAGCAATGAAAAACAGATTCCTCCACATCAGTAGCACAGATCAAATGAAACATGATTAAGTGTATCTTGTAGCTAATGGTTCTGGCAGAGGTGCTTGGCTTGCTGGCAAGCTTGTGGCAAAGAAAACAATTGCAGAAAAGGAATATAGATGAGGAAAGAAAAGGAAACCCATGTACCTTCTCTGCACCAAACTTGCGAGTTTCACATCTTGATGGATCTGAGGGCCATTAAAGTCATAAAAAAAAAAAACTCAAGTCCCTAAATTAACAGGCTTAATATGAAACGTTTTTAATGCAACGGAAAACTGTTTCCATTTCCCACCCCTCACCACCCTTTAGTGGCCCTCCCTCCGTTCCCACAAAAATATAACTTGTGATGAAAACCACTCTAATTTTAGAAAGGGGAACACCAGCTACTGGGCAAGGGTGTTTTGAAGCTCAGTCTTGCCCAGAGATAATAGATATTACTTCTGATTTAAGGTTTCAATAGAACTGAGAGGATGGAGTATAAAGTCAGGTCTGTGGTGTTGATTTGGTATTAGCTTACTTTAATTCAGTTATTAAGAGAAGAAATTAATTTAATTCTAAATTAGTCAAGATGTTAATCCCCAGAAATCTAAAAGCAATTCATTTGTTGATTCATTTTTGTAGTGCTAATTGGATATAAAAAGGCATGCAATTATTATTAACCATATTCCCATAACCAGTGTGAAAGAAAATCACCTCCCACCCCTCTGCGGCTGGTACCTTTTCAAGTAAGTTGATACATAGGTGGAAGGAGCAATTGTCTGTGGTGTTTCATTTCCCTTTGCTTCATCTCTCCACAGCTGCCGGGTATGGGAGCCACTCCTCACTAGATTAACAGCTGACTCTCTGTAGAGGCATGGAAGGGAAACAATGACTCCTACCACCAGTTTGGTGTATGATACAAAGCAGAGAGAAAAGCAGACAATAAACTGTAAATGCTAATGAAATAGGCACGTCTTTCCAGTGATTCTGCTTTATATACTTGTTTTTGAAGGGATTAGTACCTTCTGCTGTCTTCTGCCAATGTCAAAGCCAACTCACTTCAACATGTATCAAATTACTTATATCAACAGTCCCTTGCCCTTTTGTATTGAGAAGTTACTTTCTTCTGCATACCCATGTGTGTAGCATATGTATGGTGTGGTGTGTTACATATGCACATGTGTGTGCAGATGCACAAACCATGTGGCACATTGGATCAGCAAGCCTGGTAATTTTCTAGTCTCTACTCCGTGGGCTGGAGTCATGCAGCCACAGCCAGCTTTTTATGTGGATTCTGAGGGAATCAAATGAACAGTCTCAGGCATTCCCAGACCCACATGCTTAAGCAGCAAGTGCTCAACTGCCAAGCAATCATACCAGCAGGAGGAATCACTTTTGATCCTGTTTAAAAAGCACCTTGTGGGTTGGAGAGATGGCTAAATGGTTAAGGCACTTGCCTGTAAAACCTATGAGTTTGATTCCCCGGTACCCACATAGGGCCAGATGCATGGAGTGGCACATGCATCTGTGTTTGCAGTGGCTAGAGGCCCTAGTGTGTCTTCTCTCTCTCTCTCTCCCACCCTCCCGGCAAATAAATAAAAGGCACCTTGCCCTTATTTGCAACAAGTTACGAAGAAGGGGCTGATGGGAGAGATAAAGAAGTTTGCAATGGGAAAAGGTAGTACATAAGGGAAAGAAAAGATAGTACAGAAGGGCTTGCTGGGTGCCTCTTTAGAATTACAAATGAGAAGACACTCAGGAAGAAACTCACAGGACTTTTGGATCTCCAGTCAAAAACTTGTGGTCTTTGTTGGAAAGGCTACACAAGGTTCTCTAGAGCAATTCTTTTCAGACTTAAATGTGCACCTGAATCACCTAGGGAATTCTGATAAAATGAGAGTTCTGGCCAGGCATGATAGCACACACCTTTAATCCCAGCACTTGGGAGGCAGAAGTAGCTGTAAGTGTGGGCCCCTCTGAGACGACATAGTGAATTGCAGGTCAGCCTAAGCTAGAGCGAGACCCTACCTCAAAAAAAGCAAACCAAAAAAGGGGGGGTGCTGATTCAGTAGCTGGGGGAGGGGTTAGCCTGGACTTCTGCATTTCTAGCAGGCTCCCAGGTGATGCTGGAGGAAGGTACCTTCAGAAGAAAGGCTTTGCCCTGAAGTGCAGCAATATTCATCTTAACTGGGAAAGATGTCTTTAAATTTCACCTACTTACAAATTAGAAGCTGATCAATTCAAGTGAATAATATATCCAGTCTTTCTATGTCATAAGCAGTGTGCTGGGAATGAGGAGACCTTGACATAAACATGACATAGACAAAACTCTACCTTTACAGAACTGGTGGGAACTAAAACTAACTCATATTTGGAAGGGCTGGGAAGATTTCTTCCAGCTAGTAAGGTCTAACTGAAGTGAGAATTTAAAGGGTGAATAACTGGCACAGTAAGGAAGGAAGGGTTAGAAGGTATCCTGAGCAGAAGGAACGAACAAGTCACAATATGTTGCGGATACCTATAGAAAAAAGGCACTATGTTCAGAAGAGCCAAAGAAATCATCTTTGGCCTACATTAGGATTACCTGTTTTCCTTTTCTTCAATATCACTTGTGCTGCTGAGCCTCCGAGGTACTAGTGAGCTAAAATAGTTTTTGTTTTCTCTTTCCTATAAAATAAAAACAAAACAAAAAAATATAATATTGACAGAGTATAAAATATTTTGGGTAAAAAAAGCAGGGCTTAGCTGGGCATAGAGGCGCATACCTAGAATTTCAGCACTTAAAAAGTGTAGAAAGAGGATATCAAGTTTAGGGCCAGCCTAGACTACCATAGTGAGACCTTATGTCAAATCTAAAAATAAATAAAAAGTGGAACTTAGAGCTATACAATCTCTTATCTAGATTCAAAACTAATCCCATTTTTACAGGTATTACAAAAGGTTAGCTTTCAAAAGTTTATTCCTAGCTCCTCATTAAAACATATATGGGGAAAGTAATTCTCAAGAGAAAAGTCAGGATGATCCAATAAAGAAAATAAAACTAATTACCCAAAACAACAGCACTGCCTAGAGAAGGGTTCTAAAAAGCTGCAAGAAGTTCCACTCTAATGTTCTTGATGAAATAAGTCTGAGCTAGTCTCCAGCATATCTTTGCTTTGAAATACAGCATCCTTAGGGAATATACAACAAATATGTGTTATAATTAATCCAGCCACATGCCTCACTCCTCTGAGTCATCTCTAGAAATACAAGACAGTCAGGGGACTCTAATTACAAGGAAGCATACCCGCTGAAAAGAACACTGATTCTGGGAATCTAAGTGCTAATGTGCCCATCTTACATTAAGGTTGTAAAAAAAATAACAGTAAGTTTTTAAAGTATTGGTTCAGAAGAATCATTTGGACCATATTCAACTCTCACTGAATCATTGTTTTGCTCACTCTAGTAAGAGACTAAGAAAGAATGAACATAAGGTAATCCAAAAGGAAAAACTGTATTTAAAGCTTTTGCTTTTCTTTTTCTTTCTTTCTTTCTTTCTTTCTTTCTTTCTTTCTTTCTTTCTTTCTTTTTTTTTTTTTTTTTTTTTTTTTTTTTTTTTTTTTTTTTTTTTTTTTTTTTTTTTTTTTTTTTTTTTTTTTTTTTTTTTTGGCCAAACAAATAATACCAAGCAAATAGTTACTTGATTAAACTATTAATATGTTAAAGCCATTTCATTCCAACAAATACCAAGTTCACTATATCAAGCCTCTCACCCTTTTCTAATGAGTCACCTTTGTTCATTTAAAATGTACCTTTAAGGGCTGGAGAGATGGCTCAGTGGTTAAGGCACTTGCCTCCAGTGCCTAAGGCCCCAGGTTCAATTCCCCAGGTCCCACATAAGCCAGACCCACAAGGTGGTAGCCCTAGTATTCTCTCTCTCTCTCTCTCTCTCTCTCTCTCTCTCTCTCTCTCTCTCTCTCTCTATCTCTCTGTCTGTCTCTCTCTCTCTCTGTCTCTCTCTCTGCTTGAAAATGAATAAATAAAATATTTTTAAAAAATAAAATGTACCTTTAAAGCCTTTGTACTTCCACAGTCAACTTAGGGACTAGAAAATATTTTCATTTGTGATCAAGAAAATTTTTATGAAAGAACACTGCCTTAGAGTACCCCCAATCCTCTTACAACTGCACCTTATCTTTATTGTCCAGCAGAGCAGAAATCCGAGGGCTTGATGAGGAGCGGTAGATGGAAGAGCCTCGGTCCCTTAAAGCTTCCCTGGAATTGGCCACTTCACTCAACATGTTGTGGCTGCCAGTTTTTCTGAGTCCCAATCTCCATGAAGAAGGAGATTCATCTTTGGGCTCTTCCGGCTTATTAAACAGACTGGAGGAGAACTATGAGGGAAGAAGACGAGAAAGGTCCTGATGATCCGTTCTGCTTCCGCCTATTTGCCTTTTTCATACTTCATGAAGTTCAGTGAGGCAGCTAAGGAAGTTCCAGAAGAGACCCCTGGCAGGCTTACTACAAGGATGCTCTCCTCACTTGCAAATGCTAATCACCTTCCAAGGTTCTCTCCTGAAGACAGAAATGAACTCAGCTTCTTAGCACTGTGCTCCTACCTGATGGACTTGCTCAGGGAAACAAACCCTTTTTGCTTGCCTTGTGCAATCAGCACCAGCCTGGAAACCAGGAGGTCTTACTCTAGTGATTCATTTTCTACTTACTAGGTACCTAAAAATAAAATATGTTGCTTCTCTAAGTCTTAATATGAGTATCTGTAAGATGGTGATAATGAGTTTAATTCTCCCCTCTGATATGTCCAGTCTGAAAAAATAACAAAAACAGGATGAGCTAATGTGTAAATATATTTGACAACATTTTATGTGATGTTAATACTAATAAAAATATACTAAAGACAATTCCACATAAATTTTAACTGCTAATTTTAAGAAAATAATTTGATGTTGCAAGCAATTCCAACAGTTTTACATTTCATTAGCTAAGAAATTAAAGAAGAGAAAAATTTTAGGAGCAAAGGGATTACCATCTTCTATATTTTGCCTAACAAGAGTATCTTTCAAAGAGATGAAAACTCAGGGATGAAGAGATGGCTCAGTTAGAGGTGCTTGCTTGCAAAGACTGATGGCCCAGGGTTCAATTCCCCAGTACCCATGTAGAGAGCTAGATATACAAAGTGGCGCATGTATCTGGAGCTCACTTATATCAGCAAGATGCCTAGCATGCCAAGTCTCCCTCTTGCTCATAAATAAATTTTAAAAAAATTTTAAAGACTATCTAAAAAGAAGAATTTGCAATAGAAAGGAAAATTTCAGTTGTGTATTATGGCACATACCTATAATCCTAGCTCTCAAGAGGTGAAGGCAGGAAATCAGAAGTTCAAGGTCATCCTCAGCTACACATGAATTTGAGCCTATGTATATAAGACCCTGTCTTAAAGAAAAAAAATGGGAAGAAAACAAGCTAAACAAACCGAAAAAGAAAAGAAAAAGAAATAAGGGTAGCTTGGTGCTTGTCTAGCATGCACAGACCTCGAGTTCTATCCCCAACATGGCTTCACAGACAAGTAACATTGTCTTTAAGTATAAAGTAGGGAAACATCATAGACCACTTCATGGTATTTAGGATATAAATATCCTTAAGCATTCTTGGAATACCGGGCAACAGCCCCTTTCTTATGGTCTGGGGACCTTTGAAAAAAAGCTTGGGTTTTTCTATGAAAACCAGACCATCTTTATCAGCTGATACCATTAAAATGGCAAATCACCATCTTCACCTTACACTCAAGTTTTCTCTTGTCATCAGTTATCTAGATATACATTATTTGTGTTCCTTCCTTCTTACAAGGCCCTATGATTCTAAGGGGAATCTTGACCCCTTTCCCAGTAAGTACTATTATAAGTGGAATAAGTCATGTGTAAATGTGTTTTTCTTAAGTTAGCATTTTTTTTAAGTAGAAGGTCTTGGATGGGAGATACAGCTCAGTGGTTAACAATCATAGTTCAATCCCTAATCTGTAAAGCCAGATACACAGAGTGGCACATGCATCTAGAATTTGCAGCAGCTGGAGGCCCTGGCATGCTCATTCTCTCTCTCTCTCGTCTCACTCTTCATGCAAATAAATTTAAAAAAAACATATTTTTGTCTTTATTATCCATAATTACATACACTGTATGAGCAAATCTTGTGATGGTAACCCCATTACACTCATAAATTTTTATTTTTATTTTTTTGGTTTTTCGAGGTAGGGTCTCGCTCTAGTCCAGGCTGACCTGGAATTCACTATGTAGTCTCAGAGTGGTCTTGAACTCACGGCAATCCTTCTACCTCTGCCTCCCGAGTTCTGGGATTAAAGGCATGCACCACCACGCCCAGCTAAATATTTTTATAAGTAGGTCTAGTCACACCTAGAAGCAGTGCCAGTATATAAGATCTAAATAAATGCCTGGATAATGAGTGAGGACTCCATTCTATTTAAGAAGCTTGGTTAATAATTCACAATGGTGCTTCTAAAAGTAAGTATCAAGGTCCTGTTTCTTCCATTTCACAATTATACTATAAGCCCATCTTTCTAACTCATAAAGAGCTAAGAAGATGAATTAGCTCTCTAAAACTCCAGAGATTTTTCTTTTTTTAATTTATATTATTTATTTATTTGCAAGGAGAGTGAGAGTCAGAGAGAATGGGTGGGTCAGGGCCCCGGGCCACTGCAAACGAACTCCAGATGCATGTGCCCCTTTTGTGCATCTGCCTTCACATGGGTACTAGGGAATCCAACTAGGGTCGTTAGGTTTTGCAGGCAAGTGCCTTAACTGCTGAGCCATCTCTCCAGCCCCACTCCAGAGAATTTTCAGTAGTTTCATTCCAAATAATTCAGATCAAAACTTTACCTTACTACTCAATCCTGTCTCACTGACTAGGAGCCTGTAACTGCTAAAAGGTTTGCCTAAGGTTGCGGCAGAAATGTTTCTGGTATTTGAGCAAGTTCGTCCTTCACCCATCATAAAGCATAAAGACTTTACCCATGAGAGTAAAGTTTAAAAGAGAAGTAAAAATCAGAATTTCTGGCATACTTAAATCCCAGCACTCAGGAAGCAGAGATAGGAGGATCGCTTATGAGTTCAAGGCCAGTCTGGGACTATAGTGTGAGTTCCAGGTCAGCCTGAGTGACACCCTACCTTGAAAAAAACCAAAAACATAGAAACAAACAAACAAAAAAAATCAGAATTGCCATCAAAACAATTCTGGGTGCTAGATATTCCTAACCCACTCTCAAATTTAAATATAGTTATCTTAGCTTCAGATATGAAGAAAAAAGACAA
Source organism: Zapus hudsonius (assembly GCA_004024765.1). Classification (NCBI taxonomy): domain Eukaryota; kingdom Metazoa; phylum Chordata; class Mammalia; order Rodentia; family Dipodidae; genus Zapus; species Zapus hudsonius. The sequence goes on along the minus strand of PVHP010015941.1, from coordinate 1,216 downwards.
AAGACAAAATGTTTTGGTCTCAGACTATTGTCATCATGTGACCATAACACATCTATAGCCAAATTTGTTTGGTGATGGTTTTATAAGGTTTTTTTTTTTTCAATGTTATAGACTGAATGTCTGTGTTCCTCCAAAATTCATGTTGAAGTCTTAACCGGCATAACTGCATTTGGAGATGGGGTGTGCGGGAAAGTGACAAAAGTTAAATGAAGTCAACAAGGCAGAGTTCTACTTCAATAGAGTAGTACCCTTACAAGAGATACCAGAGCTCCCTCTAAGACATAGCAAGAAGGGGGCAGTTTTCAAGATAGGGAAAGAGTCATTTCGAGGAACTGAACTGGCTAGCACATTGGTTTGAGACTTTCAGAACTCCAGAATTATAAGTAAATTTCTATTGCTTAAGTCACGTGACACAGGTTGTAGTATTTTGTTATTGAAGACTAAAGCAGGCAAGAAATTTATCTCTACTATTTTTCAAGAATTTATCTTGTTTTGGTTTTTTGAAGTAGGGTCTCACTCTAGCCCAGGCTGACCTGGAATTCACTATGTAGTCTCAGGCTGGCCTTGAACTCACAGCAATCCTTCTACCTCTGCCTCCCATGTGCTGGGACTAAAGGCGTGTACCACCACACCCAGAGCAAGAATTTATCTTTTCAGGCTTTCTAAACATATATTATTGCAATACAAGGGCTAGAGTAAGACCCTACTTCAAAAAATGAAACTCACACACAGAAATACGTACATATATACATACATCCCAAAATCAATTCCAAAGTACTTACTCTCCTAGCCGAAGAGACAGAGAAGGTATTCTGAATGGGTGCTGGGAAGGGCTCTGTGATACAACTCTTGCTTTCAGAGTTCGAATGATTGACAGTAGCTTCTGGCTTTTTATCTGTTATTTAAGACAAGAGAAAATTATGAAAATCTTACCCTTGTGTGTATAAATCCTTTTTTTTTTTTTACTAACAGAAGAAAACCTGCTACTTATCAAAACAGATTATTAGGATCATTGAATGCCTGGACTCAAAACTTGTGGGCAGATGTAAATAGTCATGGTATCTGATCTTGGCAATCTCCAATTTCCAGATGAAAACTATCTCTACATTATTAGTTATATTATATATAAAATCTATTAATAATTATATATAAAGAATCTATTCTGGGATCCAGGGATAGTGGTGCATGGCCAGTACTTAGGAGGATTACCATGAGT
>PVHP010015940.1:0-29825 GCA_004024765.1 Zapus hudsonius | reverse complement strand
CATCAAGTGAAACAAGGACAAAAAAAGACTTTCTACCCAAACTGTGGTGCACAGGCCAGTAGACTAGTTATATTTGAATTCTCATTCTCATTCTAGCAATATGCTGGAATGCAGAGCTGCAAGCATCACTAAGGGCCATTCTGTATTTAAAAATCTTCACAACCACCCAAAACATTCAGCAGAATACCAGCTGCTAAGTTCAACCCAGAGTTTCTGATTCCATAGTTGTACCCACGGCTCTAGGATGCCCAAACCTAATAAATGCCCAGGTAATGCTGATCTGGAAACCATCTTTTAGAACCAAGAGTTCACATCATATTCAGGATCTTGAGAACAATGAAAGGAAGGAGCACTGATGCCCATACTTGGGCTCAAGATGTCTCATTGAAGGTGTCAGAGCTCAGCACTTAGGTGTGCTTGGTGCACAGCACTGAGGTCGAGTGCACAGAACATCCAAATTTGAATCTCAAGAGCCCATGTAAGCAAAATGGACATGCACGCCTGAAACCCCAGTCCTCGGGAGAGGAGCAGATACAGGAGCGTCATTAGGGCTCACGAGGGCAAAAGTTCCAGAATCAGTAAAAGACTGTCACCAGAAAACACAGATGGGTGGGGATGGAGGGGGGCCCCAAACATTCTCCTTCGGCTGTCACAAAGTAAGCACAAGGATGCCACAACAGCACATCCACGTGGACACACACACACCTCATCAAGGTGACAAAGACGGATATCCTAAGACCCCACTACCTTGTATATTTAGGTAAACCTGCTCCTCAGTAGATGAAGCTTCCACCCTATGTACTCTGCCCTGATTATAAACTGTGTAAGGGAAACAGACATGGGTTTCCTCTTCACTTTATTTCTTGCTTCTTCAACAGAGTAGAGCTTGACAATGTTATACTTTTTCTGGGAGAAAAACATGAAGGGTGTTGTTCTTGAGTCTGTATGTCCTTGTCCCTGAGCAGTAAAATGAACTCCTGAGTCCCCTGGGTTAGGTCTCAAGCTCTACACAGTTTTCCAGGAAAGCCTATCAATGAAGGCAACTGAGTACTTGCCCAACTATTAGTAAGACAATCCAAGGCTTCCCATTGGCAAACACACTGTTCTGACGCATGCCAATAGGGGTACGTATTCTAGGAGTTAATCATAAAAAGCCATCTCAAATACTTAATAATCTGCAACAATAGTGCATGTCTAGCCAGAATGGGCTGAATTCACACTTATTTAGAATATGCAGATAGCCAAGAATTACAGTTATTTCACTCCCACAAAACCTTAATTCAAGATTGTATTATATACTAATTGTAGAAATAATGGGTTTTAATAATTAATTATATAATTAATAATAATAATAATTAATTAATTAAATAATTATGACATTTTCCACATCTATATAAATGTATCTTGATCGTATTATCTCCGCTGTTTTCCCCTTCTCATCCTTCTGGTTTTGTTCCTTTTCCCAGCTAGTTCCCATTCTATTGTTTTTTTGTTTTTGTTTTTGTTTTATATATTTGGTGTGTTTTGTTTTGTTTTGAGGCAGGGTATTTCTGGGTAAGCCAGGCAGGCCTGGAACCCACTATGTAGCAGATTCACAACAGTATTCCTCTATCAGCCTCCTAAGAACTGGGACTTCAGGCATGAGCCACCATGCCTGACTCCCCTTCACTTTAGTATTTTGTTGTATTAACCTAGATTCTACGTATGAGGGAAAATGTGATACCAATACTTCTAATGTCGGGTTTATTTCATTTACTATGATGGCATAGTTTTATCCTTTTCTTATATATGATATAATTTTATTCATTAAAGCTGAAATAAAGCTCCATTGTGTAGACAATTTTTAGGATACAAAATAATGAATTTCTTATGCGTTTTCATATGTGTATATCATTGCACTTTGTACCTATTCACCCCTATTGCACTATCTTGGGTTTCCTTCACCTTCTTCTTATCTTGTTCCTCTCCAAATAGTCCCCCATCTACTTTCATACCTTATATATACACACACAAGTATACAATATATATAGGTAAATCTGGATTCTACATATGAGAGAAAATGTGCAATATTTGTTCCCCACATTAACTTCTTTTTTACCCCTCCCCACTCACTTTAAAATCTCTCCTTTACTCACATTGTCCTGCCTCTAAATTCATGTCCTATATTATTTTCTTGGTTGAAAAAAAAATTTTTGAGGTAGGGTCTCACTCTAGCTCAGGTTGACCTGGAACTCACTCTGTAGCCCCAGGCTGACTTTAAACTCATGGCAATCCTTCTACCTCAGCCTCCTTAGTGCTCAAGTTAAAGGTGTGCAGCACTATGCCTGGATTTATATTATATACTTTATTCTAGGTTCTGTATATGAAAGAAATCATACAGTATTTGTCTGAGTCTGGTTTACTTTGCTTAATGTGACAATTTCCAATTTTATTCATTTTCCTGCAAATGATGTAATTCCATTTTCTACAACTATATAAAATCTCATTCTTTGTATATGCCATATATTCTTAATTCATTTATCTGTGGATGAACATCTTGGTGGGTTCCATGTCTTTGCTATTGTCAATAGAGCAGCAATAAACTTTTATGTGCAAAAGTTTCTTTGTGGCAGGATATATAATCTTTTGGGTATATGCCCAGGAGGGGTCTATTTTTAGTCCTTTCTTAAAGAACTTGCATACTGATTCCCATAGTAGCTGAACCACCTTACATTCCCACCAGCAATGAGTAAGTGATTCTCAGTCCCTGTATCTTTACTATTTGTTTTCTTCATGATAGCAATCCTGACTGGGGTGAGATGGAATATCAGTGTAGTTTTAATTGTCATTATCCTGCAGGCTAAGTATATTGAATATTTCTGGCCTTTTTTTCAAGCTCTTGGAGCTGCTTTTGCTATATCCATAAGATTCAGATAAGTTGAAATTTCATTTTTATTTGCTTTTGGGAATTTTAAATCCTGCCTTCAATTATTTAATGACACATTGATCAATCAAAAGTATATTGTTCAATCTTCATATATTTATGTAGTTTTCTATTCTGTTAACTTTAGTATTTTTGTAATCTAAAAAGACAGAAGAATTTGTTTCAGTTTTGTGGGGTTTTTTTTTGTTGTTGTTGTTTTTTGTATTTGTTAAGAGCTGCTTTGGACTAAAGCCTGTGATGTATTTTGTAGAAAGTCTCATGGGCTGCTAAGAATTTGTGTTTGATGGAATATTTTGTAGATATTTATGAACTTTATTTGCTCTATGGTAAAATTTAATTGTGACATCTTTCTGTTGTTTTTTTTGGTCCAGATTAACTATCAATTTTAATAAGAGTGCTTGTTTCAACTATATTCATATCTAGAGTTATCTTTCCCTTTGTGTTTAGTAGTGTGTGTTTGTTTTATGAAAATGGGTACAGCAATATTTCATAATAGACATAATATGTTATTGGTGGAATGTTTTCTTTATTAATATATAATAACTTTATCTCTTCTCACTAATTTGATTTGCATCTGCTGTGTCATATATGTATACCGCTACTCCTGCTTGGTTTTGGATTTCATTTACTTGGTACATTTCAGTAAATTTTATTTTAGAATCAGTAAAGGGTAATTTAAAAATATTTATAAAGAGAGAGAGAGAGAGAGAGAGAGAGAGAGAGAGAGAGAGAGAGAGAGAGAGAGAGAGAGAATGGGTGCACCAAGGCCTATAGCCACTGCAAACAAACTCCAGCTGCATGAGCCCCTTTTGTGTCTGTCTTTATGTGGGTACTGGGAAATTGAACCTGGGGAAATAGGCTTCTTTAACCACTGAGCAAGCTCCTGAGCCTAGTGAAGTGAATTTCTTGCAGACAATAATTAGTTGTATTTTTTTAGTTCAATCGTCTGGCTTACACCTTTCAATTTCGGTTAAGACCATTTTTAGAGTTATGGTTGAAAAATATTTGTTAGTTGCTATAATTTTGTTGGCATATTCCTTGAGTGTTGTTATTTTATTTTCTTTCTCTTTTATTCATCCTAAGATTTTGATGATTTTTTAGGAAAAAATATTTTAATTAGAAAAATATGCCTTGTGGTTAATTTAAAAATGTTGGGTTTTTTTTTTTTTGTGGTAGGTCACTTGGAAGGCTGAAGCAGGACTGTTGTGTAGCCTTCTACCTGCTGGCCGCCATAAATTCTTTCTTCCTTTATTTATTTTTAATTGTCCATAATGAGTTACATTATTTAATGGGCAAACAATAAGTTGTTATCCCCCATTTCCCAATGCCCCTTTTCCCCATCCCTGATCCTCCTCCATGGGCAGTCTGGATCAGTCCTGTGGCAGGGGCCCATGGATAACCTAGTACTCAGCCTGGTTCCACCAGCCCTAGTGTGTTGTTACTGAGGGTGGTGTGTCTCTGGATCGTCTCCCCCACTAGGGCTCTCACAATCTTTCCACCCCATCTTCTGCTCAGTTCCCTGAGTCCTGGAGGGTGAGTATTAAGGCTGTTTTATTGTTGAGATCTTAGGGGTCTCTGTACTTCTGGATTAGGTTTTGTCGAAAATCACTGGTGTCTGTCTCCTTGGTTTATCTTTTGTTGGCTGATTGGCTGTGGTCCTGAGTCACTTGTTCATCTCATCATTCTCTGTGTGGTTCCATAAGGATCCTCCATGGTATGTCAGGGGTGGCTCATCTCTTGTCAGGATGTCAGCTATCAGCCTGCAATTCTTGGCTATTACTGCTTTGAATATATTTGATCCTTTCCTAATTCTTATTTGTTCATGTGTCCCTCATGGAATTTATTCTCCCCTGAGTGCTGTCGTTGGCGACTGTCTCTCTTCTGCATGCAGGTTGTTCTAAGTATCAGGTGCTAATCGGGCTTAGTGGCCATGAATTGCTTTAGTTTGTGTTTGTCATAGTCTTTATTTTTATATTGATTTTAAATGATAACTTTGCTGGACAGCTTAGTTTGGTTGGCAGTTATCTACTTTCCTGGCTTTATTCAGTGCTTTCCTGGCTTTTACGATTTCTACTGATAGGTCTGAAGTAATCCCGGTAAACTTAACTTTTCTACATAAACTGATGATTTTCTCTTTTAGCTTTCAATATTCTTTCTGTTATGTATTCTTAGGATTTTAACAATAAGGTGATTGGTACAGTTTTTTTGTAGTTATATGTATTTAGAATTCTAAATCTCCTTGGATATTGAAATTTTTCATGGATAACACTGTCAATGCATTTAGCCTATGTTTTGTCTCCTTCTATCCCAGAGATTTTTAGGTTTGGTTTCTTGATCATTTTATGAAGCCCTTGAAGGCTATGGTCATACTTGCTTTTTTTGTCTTTCCTTGACCTTGATATGCTTCCTTTTTTATATCTAGTCTGTAGAGAATGCTTTCCATTGTTTTATATTTGATTTATTGGGTTTCCCATTTCCATCATTTTCCCCATAACCTCAATTTCCTTACTGAATTTCTCATCCATTTTCCTCCCTTTCTAATGTAGGTTTTACTGATGAATTTCATTCATCTGTTTTTGAATCATTTTAGGAGTCACTGATTTTTTAAAACTAGATTTTATATTTCAGTATTTTCAGATTAATTTATTGAGATATTATGAACGTTTGGTATCATATTACCTTGTAGTTCCATGTTTCTTATGTTTCTATATTGTGATTTGTAAACCCATAGGGATGGATATCTTTCATTTTTATGGGCATCTTCTTAATGGCTCACTTTCTCTTAGGATCATGATTCCCTTGAATATGCAGAGAACAGGAAACAGAAATAATGAAAAATTCACAACCAATACAGTTATTTAAATTTAAAACAAATTAGAAACACCAACTAATCCACCAAAAAGATTATTAGAAAAAGGACCTAAGGCATTTATACCATAAACTCAAATATGAAGAAATTAATGATTAAGGAATAGAACAAAAGAGAAAGAGAAAAGAAATAGTATGAATAGGAAGTGAGAACAAGTAAATGGATGAAAGTATAAGAAGGGCTTGGTGTGGTTGCTTACCCTTTAATCCCAGCCTGTGGGAGGCATAGGTAGGAAGATCACCCTTAGTGTGATGTCAGCCTGAGTCAACAGAGTGAATTCCAGGTCAGTCTGGGCTAGAGCGAGACTCTACCTAAAAAAAAAAAAAACCAAACAAACCAAAAAAGAAAAAATATAGGGAAGGAAAACAAAGGGAGAGGACGCAGCCCATATGCCCCATGCCTGCTTACCTTTTACCATTTACCTGGTGTGGCAGGAGGCAGTTTATCTTCCTGTAGTCCAAACAGCTTAGTCCACACAGAGCTGTGTGCAGGCCCCTTCTTTTCTTTCCGGGTAGGCTAAACTTCTATCGGTGTCTTACCTCATTCCCAAGTCTGCCAAGGAACAACGGGAGAATGCCTGAGTTACCTTCAAACTGCTCCTGATTGCTGAACCAGAGAGCTTCCTTCCCCTGGATGCCCCCTCACTTGAGAGGTGCTTTACCTGTGTGGCTTTGGCAAATGAAGTTCTCAAGCAGAGACATGACATGGGTCCACAATTTTTTTTTCAGACTCTGAGAGTACAAAGCAGTCTGTGCTATTAGGGAATCCACAGAGAATTGAGTGATGCTGGCCACATAATCTTCCTTAATAACATGCCAATATACATACACTGTGGGTCTTTTCTCTGACCAGAGTTCAGTCTGCAGTCCCCCTGATGTGTTTGCCCCAGCTTCCCTGTGGCACAGTTGTGCTTTCCAAAGTAGATCTCTTCATGAATCTGAAACCAAGTCATAGCCAGTTTCCTGAGTCCAGACAGCCAGTGAAGAATGTGACTTTGGGGTTGGGAGAGAGAAACCTGTAATGTCCTCTGCTCGCCAGTCAAAAGTCTGATGCTGTACCAGCTGTTCTGAGCTAATTCTATTCTAAAAAAAACTACAGCCTACAAATAAGCATTTGTACAGGGAAGAAAGTCAAGTCTGGATTCTAGCACACATATTACTTGTGACTCTAAGACCTTTCCTAAAATCATTCCCCTTTGCAGCATCAGTGATCAATATATACATATATTCATATATATGTATACATAAAATATGTAACAGTTATACATATACATATATGGTCTTTGCAATATATACATGATGTACATTCTCTTAGAGCAAAGTTTCAAAGTTGGTTCCAAACTTTTCCTTCACATTCCTTCACATGAAGACACACACACACACACACACACACACACACACACACACACACACATATATATATATATATATATATATATATATATATATATATATATATATATATATATATGAATATGATGTCAGGACCAGAAGGAAAAGTTTTTGTAATATCCACCACCTAATTACCTGACGTGGCCCTTCATTTTGCCTGGGCATAACAAGCTGTATAAGGCTAAAGAAAGAACCAGAAACTTAAAACTTTAATTACTATCATATTGCCAGAAATCTGGGCTAGTTGTTAAGTTGTTAAATGTTACTGAATTTTCCTTTTCTATGAAGACTTTCTCTCCTACCACTGCTAATTGCCTTGATAAGTTTCCTCTAATGACGTACCTTTGTCCTCCTCCTCACTAAGCACTGAGGATCAGGTAACTCATTGACACTGGTGAGACTGTTCACTGAATTTTCATAATACATCATAAATTACTGTCATTACCATTTTCCCATGACCTTTTTGGTATATTTTATGCAAAAAAGAATAAAAATATATGAGAGTGTTTGTCTGGCTTTCTTTTCTATATACACAGAAATGTTCATGGTAACACTGCCAGAAGATTGAAGAGGGCTGAGGAAGAGCAAAGGAGGACTGACTTTCAGAAATCTCCTTATAATGATTCCATTTTGGCAACTTAACAAGCAACTCTTTTCACTCAGATTCAAAAAAGAATCGGAATCATGGCAAGTTCTCTTCTATGGGCGCAGTCCTTAGAACCTGTTTGCCTATGGACATAAATCAGAAAAATCTAAGAAAGTCCGAATCTTCCCTGGCCCTTTCTCTTCAGAACATGTCCTAAGAGTTAAATACTATCACTGAACATAGGACTAGTTATTAGGCTGTCTGTCTTGATAAAGTTGGCACTCTCTATCTGCCTTATTTGATTAGAAAAAGATATTAGAAAGATCTAGAAGAGTTGCAAGTTATGTACCAAAGAATAGTTAGAAGTTTGCTAGGGTCGCCCTGGAACCATCAAGTGCAACGTCAATGTCACCGTTAATCTTAAATGCTACATTACTCCTAAGGAAACCATAATGTTAGGAATAACAAGGGAAGAAGTGTGAGACTCAAGTCCATCTACCACTCACTAACTGGATGACTCTTTTGAAGCACTGAGGGATCTTGTCTCCCATCGATATTACCTATCCTGAGGAGTTGTAGGATTCACACTTTCTATGGGTGTGACTTGTTAGCCATGGTCCTCTCCCTGCATGTAAGTAAACTTTTAGAATGCAGAGATTTGCAGAGATTCCCTTATTGCTTGGAGACTTTACTCAGAGACAATAAAAGCAGATAATAAATGCATTGGGTTCAGTAGCAATAAAGTAGTTCTTCAATAAAGCTGCCTTTTTATTGCTGTACAAGCTATTCTGGGTCAGCTCCATTCTAAAAAAAAAAAAAGAAAAAAAAACATGATCACAGACACAAGAATTCATAGAAAGAAGGAAAACAGCCAGCTCTGCTTCCTAGCATGCATGCTGCTTTTGAAATGGAAAATGTCTATGGAAGTTTAAGGCAGAGATTTATGCTGCACAAGAATTCTCAAAGCACTCAGATCCCCTAAAACTTTTCTCTGGGTTCTACACTTTACTGATTAATTGCAAAGAGTATGGCATTCCATGCCAAAATAACTACTCTGGAGATGTCTTCATTTGGTGTGTGGGTAAGAAAAATGGTCATGGACACTACTTTCATCTGTCCATCTCTTCTTGTGAAATGCCACACCTGAGTGGGAATTCAGTGTGCATCTGTGTCCGTTTGCATCTTTTTCACACCCCATTAAGCAAGGGAATTAGAACAATGGAATATGTATTGAGCAGAAGGATAAGACCTTTGTTTTTTAAAATAATAATTTCCATAATTTAGTAGTATATATCAAGGTATTTTGCCTTTGTCATTTACATGGACCCCTGTGAATTACAGGATCCCCCTGTGTGGCATTCCTTTGTAGTGGGCTTGTTTATAAAACCCAAGCTGTTCATGTTTGCCAAAGAGAGGAGATGAATAAGTTATTAGAATTGTATGGGAAAATCCTCACCCTCAGCAAAAATAGCCTATTTATGGGACGGGCTTAAAGGGCGAAGTATTTTTCATCTTGACCTTTAATGGCAGAGGGGGGAAAAATCAATGTAGATAGTTTTTCATGGAGAAAAGTGTAGATTTTACTTTGGAGCCAATTTAGAATTGTGCTTGCTTCTTTTCTCATTAGACTGAGTTCAGGGTAATGAGTGTTTAGTTTCACATCTGTGCCAGGTTCGTACCATTGCCTCAGTTCCTCTACAGACAGTACCACTGTCTCAGGATATGCATTGAGATTGTGATGATGAAAGCATACTCCAGTCTTCAGAGGGCACCAGGCCAGGGTTACTTTGGTCTCAGAGCAATGAAGCGCTTTCTAATGGCAACAGAAAGAAAGGAAACTGCTTTCTACGTGGAATCTAGTTAGAAACCTGAGGCAGAGCTCACTAAATCTAATAGTTGCACACTCTCCCAAATCAAACTTAAGGCTTTTAAGACCTAGTTTATGTATTTAGTCTGAGACAAGACAAGCCAGAATGACATGAGCTAGAAGGTTTCTTTGTTTTTTATGCACTTATTGTTATCATATATCAGCTTATTAGCAGAACAGAAAGAAAGGAATATATACTTGGATAGCATTGTATTCCACTGAATCAATTCAGCTATTTAAAGCAGGTGTCTGCTCTTGCTGATGAGGAGGTGGGGAAGCAACATGCTCACTCACTGCCATTTCAGCAGCAATCAGTAGAGACATGTACACTTTCTTACTCAATCCAGAAATGCATCCTATGGAAGCAATTCAAATTGAGGCATAAAGCTATATGCTTTAAAATATTTATGGCTACATCACCTATGACTGTAGCATTTAAATGAGCATGTGATTCTTACAGTAGGGGAATACTTAAATCAAGTTGGTAGGTTAACTGCATAGAACATTATAAAGTCATTACAAATAATTATGAATCCTATGAAGCAGCATGGAAAATATTTATGCTGTGGTATTAATTGAAAAGAGTACAATATAAAGTTACCATGAGTATTATATATATGTGTGTATCTTTAAAGACTGAGAGAGGACGTAGAAAAGTGATAAACATATTTTATGATGTTAAGATTGAAAAATAACACTTTTCCACATTATCTTTATTGCACTGCCTTTAAAATTATTGAAAACTTTTGGGTGAGCATAAGATGAGTCAGCTGAAGGAAGTTTGAATAAAACCAGGCAGTTCCTTAACCTAAAAATATAGACAATCTCTTGTACTTTTAAAGTTTCCAGTCTGTACCAAGACTTATCTGCATCTACAAGCAAGCTGCACATTGGGTAGTCAGCTAGCCTCAGTTTCCTTGTTTAAAATGAGATGATAACCATGCCCATCACATAAAGTTGCCATGGAGATTAATATATGTGGAGAGTGAGATACTTAGTAGCTGCTCAATATAGGTTAACTACTGTCATCATTTCATAGAGTTTGAGTTCCTTGGGCAACTGGAGACTGAGGATGCTGTAGGAAACTGTTCATTTAATCTTCAATTACCAAAGGGTCTTAATTCAGAGTGGTGCGAAGTGCAGAGTAATTAAATGGAGGTATCTCTTGTAACATGTCAGCAGAATCCTCCACATTTGTAAACCAAAGATAATGTTGGTGGACCAAAATAGTCAGGAAAACTTTTTGCAAGGCTAATTTAACCAAAAGCATGATCTATGACAAGATAAACAAAAATGGAAATCACTTTTTACTCCATCTGGGAGTTGCTGAATAAAATTACAGAGACAAATTATGCTCACAGTTTGAAAATGCACTAATCCATTCTGGTTTGTCTTTTCCCACTTCCTCACCTTTTTAAATCGCCATAATGTGTGGCTTTTTGTGATGACACTGATTGACCTATCCTAAAAATGTATGGCTTGTTTCTAGACACAGAGGCAAATGAGGCATTGATGGTAGAAGCAACTGGACAGTCTTGCAGAATAGATGGTTCTCCCTCAGTGATTCAACCTGATGCTTTCCATCAGGGCTTCCTTAGAAAGGAGAGGATGGATAGCTAGATGGCCTTTATCTCCCTGGGTTTGTTGGACACAGTCCTCAGGACTGTGGTTTGGATATATCATATCCTTCACTTCTCATCTCCAAAGAGCAGACTTTAGAGGAATAGACTTCTCATTTCTCTTGAACAAAGAAACCACACTATCTTAGGTTAGAACCTAATCTTAGAAGTTTTTAATGAACAAGGAACTCAGGCATTGGAGATAGGAGAGGGAGTCAGGAGAGGGAGGATGACATTGAGAAAGTCTAAAAATATTAATGACACACTCATTTGGCAAGGCGATAAGGTAGGCACTTACATACTTGCGCCTCACATGGAAAGCATTTTGGCAATAACTATAAAGATACTAGATGCATATACCATTCCAGGCAGCAGGTTAGCCCTTTCTGTAACCTGTCTAGATTGGGCACAGAAAATCTAGCCTACCTAATGCTGCCTTCCCCTGGAGTTGAGATCTCACACATTCATCTTCTGTCTTTGCTCCTGCTCCAATCTCCTGCAAGCCCTGTGCTCACCAGAGGGTAGTCCTACCAGCAGATATGTGGAAGCTGACAGATTCCTTCTTTATGTTGATCAGAAACACCTAAGATAAGAGTGCTTCAGAGAGGTGAGTTATCTGCAGTTTGGGGAGTATGGTGTGGAGTGGAGGGCAAAATGATGGAAATGGTAGGAGGCAATTGTGTCTCACTAGGCATTTTTGATCTACCTTCAATTGCTTCAGATAATTTACATTTGTCCCAGGATCATGATTAAGTTAGTATCATTGTTATCCTCATCTCGAAAGAAGAGACTCCAGATAGACAAAAAGTTAGTGTTGCCTATATATTTTGTCTATATTTTTCCTTCAACTTCTAGGAAGTTCTGTTCGTGGCCTTGGGGTTTGTTCATGGCTTTAAATTCTTCTGGCTTTATTCAGTGTTTAGATACTTCTTATACATCCTTATCCATGTTTGCTTTTGGGGCAGGAATTAGCTGGATGTACTGAGAGGATGTCAATGGAGTGTGGTGGAGGGGGTGCTAGAGTGAAAGTGGGGTGATTCTTCTGTGTAGCAGGGGCTCCAGGGACTTGAGGAAAAGTAGAAAGGAGTTCTACATACCGGAGGTACATCAGGAGGCCACAGATCTTCCTATAGTGTGAGTGGATGTTTTGCTAGATTAAATGAAGTAGATAATATCACATCTGCTCCCAAATGAAATGCACTCAAAGAGTAATTGCTTCATGCTTGGGCAGCAGATATACATGTATTCTAAAAGCTTCTGCTTCTGAGGGTCCTGAGACCAGTATTCATAGACTTCCAATAGGTATTATTGCATTGGTTCCAAGGGTGGTTGTTACTCAAAACCAGAGATAAACCTACAAATGCTAGATGCCATCAGAGAGGAAACTGAGAGTCTCTGGAGTATTTCTCGAGAGTGAAAATGATTATTGGGCACTTTTGTGTGTCACAAAGACCAAACTCATTCAGTTTGTGACTTAAGATTGTTTTCTACTTTATTGAGTTTCTCATAAAATATCTTTGTAGTAATAAGAGTTCTCTGCCCTGCTCCTGATATTGGGGTCAAGGCCAGCTACATAAATTGCAGAGCCCGGTGTACATTCAGACCTTTGTTTAAAAAGGAAGGAAAGGTTCTATTAATGGCACTATATTATAGAATTTTTCTTTTCGTTTGTGATAGCTCAACTTTTTTATTTTAAATCTGCTACTAAACAAATATTTTAAGGAAATACATTTTAAGCAGTAGCATGAATTTTGCCATATATACACACATATATACATATATACATGAGCAACCATATATATATATATGTATATATATATATATATATATATATATATATATAGAGAGAGAGAGAGAGAGAGAGAGAGTATGAGAAAGAGCATCACTCTGTAGGCCTGGCTGACCAGGAAATCACCATGTAGCCCAGGCTGGCCTTGAACTTATAGGAATGTTCTTCTCTCAGTTTCCCAAGTGCCAGGATTACAGATGTGAGACACCAAACTCAGCTTGCAATTTATCCTTGGATTATTCAATTTTCAATTCCAGCTTCAAATGCAAACAGAAGAGCATTTCTTCATATTTAAAATCACTAAAGCTATACAACGTTCATCCTACATCACACACATACATCTATACTCCATTCTGACAAGAACAGTGACACAAAAGTAAGTCAGCTTTCTTTCTGCAGAGCTGAGAGTAGATCCCAGTGCCTCTGGGCATGCTAGGCAAGCACTGACCACTGATTATATCCTCAGCCATTTGGCTGCTTCTACTTTACTTCTTGATATGCTTGTAATCTATGAACACCATCCTCAGCTTATTGGTGAGGAAAGAAGGACCAAAATTGAAAGGACCCTAGATTGTCATTGTCATACCCATCTTTTCTCTCAATCAGTACCAACATAAGTGGTTGACTAATGCAGGAAGGGAACTTGAGGAAGACAAGATTTATGTTTGTGTTTTATGATGACTGTAACAAGTTAACACAAAATTATTGCCTCAAAATAACATAAATTTGGTCTGGAGAGATTGCTCAACAGTTAACACATTTGCCCACAAAACCTAATGATGTAGTTTTGATGCCCCAGTACCCAAGTAAAGCCAGCACAAAGTGGCACAAAGTGGCACATGTGTCTGTAGTTCATGTGCAGTGGCTAGAGGCTCTGGTGTGTCCATTCTCTCTCTCTCATTCTCTCTCTCTCATTCTCTCTCTCCTCTCTGTGTGAAAATAGAATAAATATTAAAAAGAATAAGAAACACAAATGTACTATCTTACCATTCTGTAAATCAGATGTCTGAAATAAATCTCTCCAGGTAAACATCAGCATGTCTGGCTTTTGTCTCCCTTCTGAAGGTCCTGAGAAGAATCTATGCCCTTTCCTTTCCCAAATTCTGGAAGATCCTGTCACTCAAAAATGTTTCCTCCATCTTCATAGGCAGCAAAGTTCCACTCCTGCTGCTGTCTCTCTGGCCCTTTTTCCTCTCCTTTCACTACCCATGATTGTATTGGGCATGTCAGATAACCAAGGATAATCTTCCATTTCCACATGAACTCATTGGCATCCTTCATTACATCTGCAACCTTACCTTCTATTGGCCATACACCTAAGCATATTCATGTCTTCAGGCAGTAGGGTGAAGTTTTGTGATAGAATGTCATAAGTTTGGCTACCATAGGGTTTCTTGGTGGCTTTATTTCTTACAATGTCACTATCTTTGTTCTACATAGGGAAAAAAAAAACAGTTCTGGTACAATGGAAAGAGGCATTTGACCTCTTGGATCTGTCACTGTCTCCACTTACTTTGTGGTAAGCATACTGCGTTTACTTTGTACCCAGGCACTGAGAGTACATCAGCGTTCTTGATCCATGGGGCCCACTGACACTATGAGAGTGGGATGCTAGCAATTGTGGAATACATATTGAATGTTCCTCTTGTGCATATGTGCAGAGGCCAGAGGAGAACTTCAGGCATTCTGTGCTGTTGCTCTTTTATTTTATGTTCTTGAGAGGAAGTCTCACACTGACCACAGTCATTCTTTGACCTACTCAAAAGCATGCTTTATTTTCCAAGCAGACTTCTTGCACAAAACACAAATTCAAAAAAGTTACTAAGGATTTCAAGATAGTAACATCTGTTAGTAAAAAGAACAGATTGACCTTGAATTTGGTTTTCCTGCACACACATAATGCACCCACATAAGTAGCTGAGCATGGCCATACACTCCTGTAACTCCAGTCCTGTGGATAGCAGCGATCAGAGAATCACTGGAGTTTACTCTTCAGCCAGTGTGACTGAAAACAGCATCTTCAGGGTCAGTGTGAAACTCCCTCTCAAGAACATAAAGTGGAAAAGCAACAGCACGGAACGCCTGATGTTCTCCTCTGGTGAGCACACATCTGTGCACACACCACAAATAAACCATAATACTGCAAACACACACACACATATGCATAAAAAGTTGATGATATATTAACAACAAAAACAGAAGTGGGATTTCCATAGATTTCTTAGCTCACTAAAAATATTCACATATCTCCCCATATTTTTGTTTAATTAATTCAACTCATTAAATTAATTGTTCATTTTTACCACCACTTACCATAATTTACTCAGTGATCTGTCTATAACTAAAGAGGAGAAATAAGTGGTTTTCATGGTTTGTTATGGGTCCACTTTCCAAGTGTAATCAGACCAGTTATTACCTAAGAAAAATTTAAGCTGAAAAATTTTCCATCCTTTAATAATTTGCTTAAAAATTTATATGTGAAATTTTACCTCCATATGACACACAATGTGATTTTTGATATATATAAAGTGTAATGATTAAATAAGTGTAATTAGCATTCCACCTCCTAAACACTGATCATTTCTTTGTGTGAGAAACTTCTGATATCCCTCTTCTAGTTCTTTATAAACCTATTTCTAATAAACTCTCATAAATTATAGTCACCATATTCTGATGTACACCAGTACTTATCTTCATATCTAACCACATGGAATTATTTTATAATGCATAATACTATAAAGTATATGTCTACATTCATTGGCAACTTTTTATAAAGGGCCATAGTTTTTCCTTTGTATATAGAAGCTATGATTGGAGTTTCAGATCTTTCATGCATAAATTACACTAATGATAGATAATTTATAATTTCAAGATCCAATATCTTAAAAGTGATGCAAAGAACTTCAAATATGGTTAGGGGCATGTGCATTCAATATTAGTGCAATCTGAGTTCAGAACCCTTCTCATTTTCAAAGCCCCTTCCCAAATTTGTATAGTTTTCTGGACATAAATCAACAGCATTTTATTTTGTAACTGGCTTTAGGAAGTCATTTTTAAGCATTCAATTGTGCTTTCTTGTGAATAATTACTTGTTTAAAAATTCACATTTTTGACATAATATTTAATTAAGGCCCTAATTGCCCAAGTAAACTAACACAAATACTTTTTCAAATTCTATAATGTTCCAAGTTTAACTGCTATATTATGTTTAAGTATCAAAGAAACTGAATTCTGTAAATATATAACTTCATTGGTAGGAGCAGAACTCCGCAGAATGGCAGAGATTAGCTAATTAGCCTTGAACTCTCAGCATTGTGTGGGCACCTTTTCTTAAACAGAGAATATTTCAGAGCAGCCTGTCATACAGAGAATTAAACAAAAAAAATTTTTGACTTGGCCATGTAGTTCAGGAGAAGTTAGTTACTAAATGCTTCTGTTTTAAAAAGAATACCCCCAAGAGATCCCAATGTGTTAATGTCTGTACAAAAACCAGGGATATTTAAGAAGCTTCCTCCTATTTATTCACTGTCCTTCAAGTGTCATTTCCTCTGTAACATTATCTCCTTTGCTCCAGAAGCTAGTCACTCCCTCCTCTCTGTCCTCTTATACAGCCTGACACAGCATTGATTATGAAGCATTGACTTATTTGCTTTTCTGTCTCACTTCTTACTTATAAGGCACTCCATAAATATCTCTGGACATGTCTGGTCTCCTAACGTGTGGTTGTGCTCTGAGGTTCTACTTTCTTAGGAATGCTGCCTTACTTTAATGGGAAGTTTTATGTGTTTTTATTATTCCTTCACCTTAAATACCTTCATATATTTTTTCACACTTCCATTCAATTTTTTAAGGATAGATTGGGAAGTATACATTCTATTAGCTTGCTGTTACATTATGGCCTCTACAATTGTTGATTAATTACTTTGGTAGCCACTAGAAGTGATCACTTCAATAATCACTTTTTTTTTTTTGTTTTCAAGGTAATGTGTTACTTTAGCCTTGGCTGACCTGGAACTCATTATATAGTCTCAGAGTGGCCTCAAACTCATGGCAATCCTCCTACTTCTGCCTCCCATGTGCTGGGGTTGAAGGCATGTACCACAACACCCAGCTAATCAGTTTTATATAGCATTCTAAATACTGTTATTAAATGAAAAACTTTAAAATAACCTGGAATGTTAATCTTATCAGAACGTATATAATGAGTTGAAATTTCTGGCTGTAATAAAAATTTCAAATGCCATCAGGATCGATCTATCAGAACACATTCAATTGTTTGTGGGGGACACCTGGATCAAACCATGACAGTACCCAAGGCAAGTGTTCTTCAAGTGGCATCTGTGGGGGCCAGTATGTCCCAAATGGCATCTTCACTCACACTCCTGGCCCCTGGAGGTAGATGGCTAGAGTTCTGGACACTTTCTCTTTATGTATGTAGTACACCATGGACGTCATGTAACTGACTTCTCTCAGAATGAACACTTTGAGAATCAGAAAATGGAAGACCAAAAGTAGCATAGCCAGTTCTACCATACTATATTGGTCAGTGACGTCACTGGGACAACCTGGATTTCAGAGGACAGGAAAGTATACTGTACCTTTTTATGAAAGGGTAGCAAAATGGCACTACAGAGAACATGCAGGATGGAAGTTATGATCATCTTTGGAAAATATAATAAATGACAAGGTAAGAGGTAGAGTAAGGAATAACATTGTTCTCAAAATGCCCTTTTCAGAGTTTGACTTTGGAAATCATTTTAGTGATCTCAAACAAATGTTGTAGTTACCTTCACATTGCTGGGGGAAAAAAAAAAAACACCCAACCAAAAGCGGTTGATGGGAAGAAGGTTAATTTTGGCTTACAGTCCCAGGGAGAAGTTTCATGACGGAAGGGGAAAGAATGGCATTAGAAAAAGCTGGACATTATGTCCTGCTCCAGCATTGGAAAATAGCAAGGGAGTGAACTAAACTCTGAGATGGGGCGCTGGCTATCACACCCCAAAACCCACCCTCAGAAACATGCCTTCTCCAGAAAGTTTCCACCTCCCAAATTGCCACTATCTAAGGACCAAGAATTCAGAAGACTTGAGTTTATGTGAGACATACAATTCAAACTACCACATTCTTGCCCCTGACCCTCATAGACTCACACCCATTTCATGATCTAAAAGGCATTCAGTTCAACTTTAAGTATTATTATTTATTTATTTTCACACAGAGAGAAACAAAGAGACAGAGGGGGTATGGGTGAGCCAGTGTCTAGCCACTGCAAACATGCTCCAGATGCATGTACCACTTTGTGCATCCAGTTTTATGTCGGTACTGGGGAGTTAAACTCTGGTTGTTAGACTTGGCAGGGAAGTGCCTTAAACAACTGAAATTTCTCTCCAGCCCATATACATATTTTAAATCATTTTATTTATTTGAGTAGAGAGAGAAAGGAAAAGAGAGAAAGTGAGAGAGAGCAACTTGAGTGTAACTTTAAAAGTCCCTATAGTCTTTCCCATTCGAAACACTGCTCAAACATCCTCATGGTTCAAATCTCTTAACTTTGAGACTGTAAAATCAAAATATAAGTTATAGACACATAATGATACAGAATAAACTTTCCTACTACAATAGGAAATCATTGTGAGAAAAAATTGAACCAATGTAAAATTTAAATTAAGTAGGTCAAATATCAAATCCAGTACCTCCATATCCACCTGGGACCCACAAAAAAAGTGTCTGGGGTTCAAATTCTTCCCTTCCAGCTGGGCTGGCCACAACTCAGGGAAAGCTCTATCTTGAGCTGAAAGCTGTCCTTAGTGGCAATTCTTTAGTTTTGGAATCTCTCTAAAATCCTGGGATTTCCACTGCAACAATAGTCATCCTCAAGGCTCCATTGGACCTCTACACAGGGACTCCAAAATCCTCAAATTACCCAGGGGCCATTTCCAAAACCACATTGCAAATGAAATAACCCTCTATTTCCTGCATTTGTTATACTTCCAAAACAAGTTGGGCTACCAAACTTGTTAATCCAGAGAGTAATAATTCTGCCTTTAATAGCAGGACACTTATTTGGCATTATTTTTTCTGGATTCCTCAGTTCAAGAGTAAGCATTCTTCCTACTGTTCCAATACCAAAAGCTGGCCAATCCTCAGTGATGATAATCTCTCAAATGATTGCAGCTGAGCCAGACTGTCTCCAGCCTAAAACTTTAATTTCATTCTTTTTCCTTCTTTTCACACCAGTCCATTACATATAAACTCAGCCTTGCTCAAATTCTCACAACAAGGGGAGAATGTCATCTACCTCACACACAAACTGCCCTAGGTCAGTCTAGACAAAATTCTCTTTCTCTCATACTCAAGCTTCACTGTCCAACTCTCACCACATAGGTCCATCAAGCTCTGCTTAAAGCACAGAAGGTGTCTTTTAGTCCAAACTTTCAAATCCTTCCATATTGCTCCTGAAAATTAGCTCCAGGTAGTCAAAAACCAGTCAGGTTTCTAACAATAATGACCCCACTTCTTGGTACTAATTTTCTGTTAGAGCTAATTTCAACGTTTCTGGGACAAAACACCCAACCAAAACAAGCTGATTGGAGGAAAGAATTTATTTTGGCTTAAAGTCTCAAGCAGAAGACTCATGAGGGCAGCAGAAAGCAGAGCCACAAAGAGACACTGGATATCACCTTCTGCCACAGGAGGAAGAAAGTAGCAGCAAGAGAGTAAACTGAGCTCTGGCAAGGAGGAGCTGACTATGATACCCCAGAGCCCACCCCCAGGAACACACCATCCCCAGCAAGGCTCCATCTAGTAAATTACCACCAGCCCGGGACCAAGCATTAAAAACACATGAGTTTATATCTAACAACTAATTCAAACTACCAACAACAGGGGTCAGCCAAGACCATCTTATGGATAGAATATAGCTGGCTACTTGTTATAGCTTTGGAGAGCTCACTCAGGCCCATTTGTGTATGCAGAATTTAGAAATCCTTTCATGCTGAACCTCAGAGTTGAGTCATAGCAACAGAGACTTTGTAGTCCACAAAATGTAAAACATTGGATGTTCTTGCAAGACAAAAGAATAGGGGCCTGACCAATTAAAACCAGTACTAACCAAAAGCCTTCCAAACTGCAAGCAAGGGCTTCTCCATATACATAGCAGCATTGCAAAATCAGGAAAACCTAAAGAAAAGAACACCATCAGTCCATAACCTCCTCTCTCCAATCCACCAGCACTGGGAACATGGAGATTTCAGAAAGCCAAAGGCTCTGACTCACCCCTCATTCCAGGTTGGGAGTGCAGCTGGGCTGAAGCCCTGATCAACCTAGGCAGCTAGGCAAGCTGTGAGTGCACCAAGAAGGAGGCTGTCTTCACAACTCAGATCAGGTGAAATAGAAACTTAGTCTAGGAGGTATAGCTTATCGGTAGAGGACTTGACTATAGAAATTCACTCCAAAAGGTAACTTGGCAGATCTCCACTAGAGCAATACATACCCCAAATATGATTCTTTAGGTTTGAATTGGAAATGCTAAATCACATTTTCCATATAAGCAAAAGATCGCAGGATGGAAAGAATATGTATTTTTTATTGCTTCCTTAAAAAATTGTATATATATATACATATGTATATACATATACATATACATATACATATATGTGCAGGAATTGATGTCCAGTCTCTTGTTTGTGATATACACATACATTCATATATATATTCCATGATGATTTTGTATGCATTTATACATTGCTCAGTTAGATTTTAGGTTTGTTCTCCATTTTTCTCCACCAAGTCTACTATTACGATCTCTCTTCTTCTCATCCCATGCACAACTCATATATTTACTTCTTCCCAACCTTTTCTCCACATTCTTTCCTTCTCATCTCCTCCTCTTTTTAGTCCATAACTACAAACTTCCATAGCTTTAACAACCTCTGAAATATCTGAACTCTAACAGTATCCCAACATTCCTCTCTCACATACTTTGTCCCCAAAGGTAACAGTCTCAGCAGTGAGATCCACACAACCAACCAGCAAGGCAAGATGAGCTCAGTGGTACAACAGTGGCATGACTGTGATGGGGGAAACCAATGCTCTCTGATTTTTAAGGCCTGCTCCATAGGAAGGAATTCATACCTGGAGCTGAAAACAAAACCAAAAGCCTATGGATGGGAAGGTCATAGGCCACATGGGGAAGCAACTACTGTTTTTTGGCTAAATGTATATGTTGTGTCCATAAATCATCCCTCTTAAATATTTATGCCTATGTAAATAGAATAATAGTGTTGTTTTTGGTCAAAGAATCTTCTTTTATGTAGTTGCCAGTGACTACTGTGGCAATTCAAAACTCATCAAAATGCTGAGAAAAGTGAGTGTTGGCTGCCTAGAGCTAAATAATACATCTACCACAACCTTCGAGGCTGAGGGAACATTGCAGAAAAAGGGGTGGAAAGAATATAAGAGCTAAAGGATGGGGAAGAGTGTTTTAGAATACTGTCCTCTGCGCATGAAATGACTGTCACATTCATGGTCTCATGGCAAGTGTAGTCACCTGCACAAGACCTGCACAAATTGGGTCCGTCAACATTCCATCATGGATGGTGGATGAAGGCAAAAAGAAGAAGAAAGAGAATATATTAAATTAGAAGTCAGATTAGTTGGAAAGAAGAAGGGGTTCTGGGGAAGAGGGAAGGGGAGGGAGAAAAAGAGAAGGGGATTATGATAAAAATATATTATATACATCTATGAAAATTATGAGAGGAAGTTCAAAATACGATGACTGTATCATCCTGAATGCAAATTACATCAGTAAAAGATTTTTAAAAATTTATGAAATCCAAACTATTTACCATCTGGCTATATTAGTTACCTTCTAATTGCTGAGAGAACATTCACAACACAAATCAGTTTAAGGAAGGCAGGGTTTATTTCCGTTTATAGTGCCAGGTTATTTTCCACCATGACAGGGAAGACAGGGTAGCACAAGCTTGCGACACTGGTCACTTTGAGGACTGTGAGAAAGCAGTGAGGGATGAATGCTGGTGCTCAGCCAGCTCTCTCCTTTATGAGGTCCTGCCCATAGGATGGTCCTGCCTACAGTTAAGGTGGGTCTTCCCATCTTAATAAATCTAAGCAAGATAATCCCTCACAGGCAAGCCCAGAGGCTAACCTAATCTAGGTAATCCATCACATGTGAGTCTAGGCCCTGTGAAGTTCACAATCAACATAAACTATTGCACTGGCCTTTCGTAGAAAACAATGGCTGCTCCCTGTTCTGGAAGATAAAAATTAATAACACAGTGTTAGGAAAGAAAAATGTGAAGTTCCATGCAAACAATAAATGAACCTACTTATTATTCATATATATATATATATATATATATATATATATTCAAATATAACTGCGCTGAATGGAGAAAAGAACTGATTAAAGTACCAGCTGTACTTAGCCTGTTGACTATGTGTCTTCAGTGCAGGGAGCAGAGATACTGCAAAGAAATGTGGAGTTGTTTTAAGTAGGTGTGTGCACGTGTGTGTGTGTGTGTGTGTGTGTGTGTGTGTGTGAGAGAGAGAGAGAAAGAGAGAGAGAGAGAGGGATAGAGGGATAGAGAAAGAGAAAATTTGGTCTAGAAATTCTGAAACTAACCTATTTGCATTGTAGAATTGAGCAAATGAACAAATGTCAGAAAATGCTGATACGGAAAGTACTGGTCATCACTGTTGAAGGAGTAATGAATGGGAGGGAAAAGCAAGGCAGACCCCTGGTAGGTTGGGCCTAAGCTGTTGGGCTAAACTGCACTTATATTTACATGCACATCTTTAACTAATATATCTCTCCTTACTCTTTCATATGCCTATGACAGTGACACTTAACATTCTAGTATCAATAAAATTACTTACTGTTTATACTGAAGTTTCTCAATACCACTTTTTGGTGGTACCTAATATCTAACTCAGGGCCTTGTGCATGCTAGGCAAATCCTGTAACCATGTGCTACATTCCTAGCCTCTCATTATCATTTTCTATTAAGGGGAATCAAAACCTTTTGGAGAAAGGATATATCCCTCATTTAAAGTAGGAATGTAACAAAATGATCTCGAAACATCTTCTTGTGCCAAAAGTGAGGCAATACTTAATAAATAGGTAAATGATTTAATATGCATTTCAAAAGCACACAAGAACTTCAAACTCTTCAGTTTATCAGAAACAAGGAAACTCTGAGACCCTGTCATAAGAAGAGACTAAGGAGAGAAGAAAAATGTGAGGGAGCAATCTGAAAAGGATCCTGGAATTATATATAAATATATATTATATTATATTATATTATATTATATTATATTATATTATATTATATTATACTATACTATACTATACTATACTATATTATAATATATATATTATGAGGGAAAGTCATGAGATTTGAATGAAGAATAGATCAAATAGATCTTGGTTAATAATGAGGAGTGTTACTGGTTCCTTCGCAGCTGCCAGTGAGCCATACTTATATAAGATGCTAGTAACAGGGAAGTAAGAGGATGGTATTCAGGAATTATGTATTATCTTTGTAACTTTTCTGTAAAATTATTCAAAATATCAAACATTTTTAATGCACTTCAAAACAGAAAAATCACAAGTGCTTACTTGGAGAAGCTATCATGGGCTGCATCTAGCACAACTTATCACCTCTGCAATGAAATAGGAATCCATGGGTCCATACTGCATCTGAATAGGGCTCTTTCAGGAGAAGGTTAACAGATGAGTATGAAGGAACATGAGGGAAAAAAATCACTGTGTGTAACCTTCACAACTAGCAGTGGTTCATGCAGAATCTTCAGTAAATGCTGAATCTACTGAAATTGAAATTTGATGAAAACCATGATATTTTCATCTCTTCAGAGATTATTATTTGTATGTATATAAAATATTAATTTCACAACAAAACACAAGA
Source organism: Zapus hudsonius (assembly GCA_004024765.1). NCBI lineage: Eukaryota > Metazoa > Chordata > Mammalia > Rodentia > Dipodidae > Zapus > Zapus hudsonius. Next base: position 5,835 of record PVHP010015940.1, on the reverse strand, counting down.
GCGATTAAAATTAGCATCTCTGATAGACAGATGGACATATTGTGCATCCAAATCAGATACCCTAATGAAAACACAGGACCTAGTCTAACATTTCAATCAAGGACACAGACTCAAACCTAATCATGAGGAAACATACAAACCAAAGAAACAATAGAAGCCTGGGGAATGCTCTACAAAATGGTATCCCATTTTCCAAAATAAATCAAAGCCCAAAGACAAAGTGAAGCCATGGTAAAGGATTGTTCCCAAATATGATGTCTGTAATTATGGATGATAACACCTTTATTTTTAGAAAAAGCACCCTGAAGAATTATTGAAGGTTAAAAGTACATTAGATATACAATCTTCTTTCAATTGGTCCAGAAATATAAATAAATTGAGAAGCTGAAAAAGAGAAAGAAAATTATAAAATAAATTTGGTACATTAGGTGACTCTTGAAAAAGAGCTTGTAAGAGTCCTTTGTGCTACTTTTAAAATTTTTCTTCAGTTTTGAAATAAAACCTAAAATTGAAGGGGAAAATATTTTTTTCAAAAGATGTATGTGAGCCTATCTAAGCAGAAGTAGAAATTCAAAAAATGTTGGATATTTTTGTTTGTTTCCTGTCTGGTTAACGTGACTACTTTAAAGTCATTGTAAAATGTGCCCACATTGGAGAAAAAAATGTCATTTTTTCCCCTTTTACAAGGTAAGGAAAACAAACACTTGATTGTCCTAGTTTCTCCCCCAAAAAAGGAATAAAAATATTTGAGGGTTCATATTATAAACCATGCCTGCATTGGTTTGTTTTACTTGGTAGCTACCAGCTTAAAAATCTCTAGAAGAAGGTGTAACAAGGAAGTTCGTAGCTTCTCATATAAATGGATGGAATAAATGGAACACACACAGAAACACAAGCCTGGAATGGAAGGAAAGACTGCTTAGAACAACCAAGGGCATTGATACAAATGAATGTTTTGTCCACATCAATGCTCAGTCTCCTCTCAGATACTATGAAATGCCAGCAGATTGCTGCTGGATGGAGGGATAGGTCATCTTTCTTTCCTTGAAGAAACCTTTAGGCCAGTTTATGTGAAGTCACTCAGATTAAAAGCTACAACACAGATCCGCTTGCATGTTATAAATAGGACAGGATTGTGAGGCAGAATGAACCTAAGGAAAATCTCAGCTGAGAAAGGAGTTCTCAACCAGGTGGACACAACTTGCACATTCTGGATGTGTGAATCCTTAATAATCCCTCCACAGCAAACTATGTAGAACACCTACAGAGCTAACCAGCCTCATCGTTGGTTGTTCCCATGCGGATTAATGGACTAACTCCTACCAAGAAATTACAGCTGCTAAATTCACAATTGAAACAGTGTATCAAAACTTGTTTTCACATTAATTGAGTGACAAAACGCCAGCTCCAGTCTCCCTTGCCACCTTCACCATCACTATTCCTAATGGGAGCCTCCTTGAGCACACTGTCCTGGAGTTCTACACTCTACATGACCATTGTGTGCAGCCTTATTTACTCAAACATCATGTTCAAGGAGGAAACTAAACCATCACTGCAATGGACACACCCAAGCCAATACCCTCTACCCTTGAGCAAACCCAGCTGCCAGGATACAAACTCTGCAATTTCTATGTGAATTGTAATGGCATTTTTTTTTTGCAGAAATAGAAAAAAAAAGATATTAAAATGTTAGAAGGCATCCTTCCCAAGAGCCTTAGAGAAAAGAACAAAGTTGGAAGTCCCACATTTCCTGATTTCAAAACATATTATATAGCTACAATAATCAAATAGTATGGACTTCCATGTGCAGATCAAGGAACAGGATAAAGAGAATGGCCATGAGCCCTTGAGAATATCAACAAATGATCCTTGCCAAGCGGACCAAAACAATGTAAGGACAGTCTCCTCAATAATGGTAACTAGTCAGTCACATACAAAAGAATGGAGTTCATCCCTTATATCACATACAAAAATTAATACAAGTGGATTAAAAGCTTAAATGTAAGACCTTAAACTTATATTGCTAAAGGAACTCATGGGTAAAAATCTTAATGTAATGGAGGGTGTCAGGATGGCTGAGCGGTCTAAGGCGCTGCATTCAGTAATTGAACTTAGCAATTGTTTCTCATCTATAACACTAAAAGTACATAGAGCAAAAGCAAAAGCAAGTGTTATTATATAAAAATGTCTGCTAATAAAGGGAAATAACTGAGTAAAAAACAACCAACTGGGAGAGAAATATCTGGAAATCATAAATTTTATTAAGAATTAATATGCAGTTTTTATAAAGAACATCTATGACTCCAGAACAAGAAAATAAATAACCTGACTTAAAGTGAAACAAAGATTTGAATAGACATTTTTTATTAGGTAAAAACTTGGTATGGACACATCATGTGTGGGTACCACCATTTTCCTCCTCCCTGCCTCTGGGCCCTCCTCAGTGGGATTGCTGGTATTCACTATGGGGTTGCGGGTTATGAGTTGTGAGAACATCAGTCATTCATTGTGGGGAAGGCAATGCCTCTGGATATTCTTTCCCATTTTGTGGCTCTTACAATCTTTCTGCCCCCTCTTCCACAAAATTCTCTGAGCCATACTGGGTGTGATTTAAGTCTACTTTAGTGTTGAACTCTCAGCAGCTTCTAGATTTCTGCTTTGGTACATTATGAGTATCCTCAGTGTCTGTCTCCATCATCCTGGTGCAGGTTGTCAGGCTCACAGTGGAAGCAGCACTCTTGCTCATCTCACCACTTCCTCTGTGGTTTCACCTGGGCCCTAGCTGATGTGTGGTTCATCTCCTGCCAGGAAGTCAACTACTTGTCTTGTTGACAGTATTTGGTTGTTCTCTGTTCTCACTTCCTTAAAAAAAAAACAGAGAGTGAGATCAGCATAGTTTAAAGGGGATAGGCATTGTTAATTTAGAGATTTTGATGGTTGTAGCTTCTCTTTTGGCCAAACACGAGTGGGAGCTTCTCACTGGACTCCATAATCTTAGTCTCCATAGGATTCCTACTAGGTTCCCAGTTCCTATTATGGGATCCTTTCTACTAAGAGGATCTCTTAGCCAATCAGAGAGCCATTGACTACCCACCTGGGCCGGGGGCCATGCTGGTTACATTCATATAACAGTGCCCACTGCCTGCTCACAATGTTGTTGGCCACTTTCCCCCAGCAACTCATGTAGCTCTTTCCAGCACTATATGGGCTAACCATCTGGGAACTGGCTTCCTTCCGAATTCCAGCCTGATCTCTGGATGGTCTGTGTCCTACACATGGATGGGAGGTGTATTTACCTTTTACCTCAGGTGGGTAGTCAAGTGCTTTGACAGAAACATGCCTTGTTTTGGGGAGCTTGCAGGTCTCTCTGATCAATAACTCAATGTGGCTTTTAACCACAGAGCCAACTGTTTTAGGGTTAGGCTTCATCCCACCCTTCCCAGGGCCCTTCTTACCAGATGACTCTCCCATAGTCCTATGAGAGTTATATCTTTTAGTCTGCTATCCAGGAGGAAGGTTTCTGTGGTAAAAATTCATTTTGGATTAGTTTTGTGTGAATAGACTTTTTTTTTTCAAGGCAACATGAAAGCATGATCAAAATCATCAAGTGTTACAAAAATGCAAGTGTCTGTGGTTTGGATCTGAAGTATCCCTTAAATTCTCATGTAGCTTGGCCCCAGCTCCACACTAGGGAGAGAAGCAGGTTTACCAGGAGATCTGTAAGTCCTTAGGAAGATAGTGAGACAGTGGATAGAGGCCCTTTCCTCGCCTTCTTTTCCATTCTAATCATGAAGTGAGAGGTGTGCTGTACCACACACTCCTGCCATGGTTTGCCAGCACAACCCCAAACTGGTGGCGATGACAGAACATGGACTAGACTTCAAAAATAGTAAGCCAAAATCACCATTTTCTTTATAAATTGATTATATTAGTATTTCAGTTGTTAATTATAGAGATGAAAACCTTAGTAAGCATATCAGAGTCACAATGAAAACCCACATCTACTAGATTATTGTCAAAATGACCAAATATATATATATATATATATATATATATATATATAATGTATTAGTGAGAATGCAGAGAAATGAGAACCTAGGTGTCATTGGGGGGAATATGAAATGACACAGCTGCTATGGAAACTAGTCTGAATCTTCCTCAAAATCCCAAAGTAGAATTAACCACCATGACCCAGCAAGCCTGCTTCTAGGTATATAGCACAGAAAACTAAAAGGAGGACCTCAAAGTGATATTTTTACCCATCTCTTCTCACTAAACAAAAGGTTAGAACAACCAAAATTTTCAGTTATAGATGAATAAATGTAACTTTAAATATATAATTGCATATTATTCATGTAGTTCATGAATAATGTATTCAGCCTCTAAGAGGAAGGAAACCTTATCACATAAACTATGCTGAGAAAAATCAGCCGGTCATAATAAGGCAAAATTGTATGTTTCCACACATATATCTGGTCAGATTTATAGGAAACAAAATGGTAATGGTTCAGGGCTGAGAAAGGGAGAAGGGAGCTTTGTTGTCCAACAGCCACAGTTTGTTTTGCAAGATGAAAAAGTCCGGGAGACTGGCCCAACAATATAAATATGGTTAATGCCACTCAGCTGTATACTGGAAAATAGTCTAGAGGGTACAGTTTATGCTGTGCTATGTTTATTTAACCACAATTTAATTTTTGCCTATAGAGTTCTGGTGTCTAGAAACATCTGCTCACTAACTTCAACAAGGTCCATCTTTCTCAGACATTTCCTACTATGTCTCAAAAGTTTGTGATCACCTTAAGTGCTGTCCTATATTTCCTCTCCTGGGCTTCAGAAATCAATGTTTGACTTTATACCCCAGAAGGTTGAGTCTCTAGGACCTGTTCATTGATTTAAACAAAACTAGCTAAACTGCAGGTTTCATCCATCCTATTTTCTTGTGCTTTTTAGTTTTCTGTATGAATTTTTCCTAGTAATTTGAATGCATGCTCATATACAAATTTATTTGTTTCCTCTTGTTTCACCCTTTTAAAAAGTTTGCCTTGTCATATAATTACATAATAGATTCATCCGTTGGTTTACATAGCATATATAAATAAGTCTCAAGTTTTATACAACAATTTTCTTTCCGGTATATCATGTACTTTGACCATATTCAGCCCCAAGCCCTCTCCGCTCCTTTCTTCCATTACCCCTCCCTACTGGTCTCCTTTATTCTCTTAGTATTCCTTCTGCTTTCATGGAATATGTGGATATGTGCATGAATATGTGTGCATCCACTTGGTTTTATACAGAGATATTAAATCTAGGCTCTCCAAGTGAAAGAAAACATATCTGTATGAGCCTGGCATATTTCACTTAGTATGATGAAATTAAGTATAAAGTATCTTTTATTTTATTACTAGATATATTTTAACTTCACCATATAGAAATAAATATTATGCAACTCTGGGTGAACATTTTTTATTAACTAAAGCTAGGACCTTGATAACTGTAATACTCAGATATGATACAATATTGCTCCAGATGACAGAACTTTCATTATCCCCTACAAAATTGTGGCCCTTGGAATTTACTCAACACAGTTTTACTATAAGAAACCACGGAATGAACAGAATAGGTTGCATTTTTATGACAAATAACAGGTAGCTGGAAAACTTTCATGAGCTGATAAAATTAAGTTTAGTTTATCAAAAGGGATTACACTCCATTACAGGGAACAGAAAGCGTAATGATGGCTTAGAGACATGAGAGCTTACTTTTCTCTTACATGAAAAGACTTTCATCAGGATCCAAATTCCCTTCATTTTTCTGCTCTTTAATCTACAGCACTGG
>PVHP010015939.1:0-36631 GCA_004024765.1 Zapus hudsonius | reverse complement strand
TCTTCTTTACTAATTATTCCATTATTATAAAATGCCTATCTCAAAGTCTATTTTGTTTGATATTAGGATGGCCACTCCTGCTTTCTTATGGTGGCATTCAATGGCTTATCTTTATCTTTTTCTTTTAATTTAGCTATATCTTTTAATCCAAAGTGGGTTTCTAGTATGCCTTCACCCTGACCACACAAATAAACCATCTACATCAACCTGGTCTCAACTCTATCCTCACCAGAAAACCCAACTCAGACACAGAGTTTATCTTATTTATAATAAGATCCACATTGTCTTAACATAGGCTGTCTTACCTTCCTTCTGGACTCTCTACCTTTTCCATTATTCCTTACTAAATTTTCTGAAAGCCTGGAAAGCAAATGTGATCAAAATCAGTTTTTAAATAAAATTTGTTAAATAAAACACTTCCCATTGTAATGATTTACCAATATTTTGATATGATTAAGAACTATGAAAGGCTGAAAACTGCTTTATTATAAATATGAATGTGAAAGTGTTCCTCACATTTTTATTACTTCATCAACAATTCAAGACAGACATATCTTCAGTAGACAGATGAATCTGTGCATTCAGACAAACTTTTGCATGTGAACAAATCTCTATATTCTTTAAGAACCCTGGAAATTTTTAATAACTCTTAGCTAATAAATCTTGAGTACAATTTTATGTTTAATAATGTTTGTATTTCCAGAAGATTTATGTTGAAGTATTTTCTATTTTTAATCATATTTTATGTGTTAGTTGAAACCTACAGGTTTTCAAATTTTAAAATGATTTTTACAGTTTATATTTGAACCAATTCCAACATAACATGTAGGTTAACAGACTTTAATGGAGCCTCCCTGTTCATTCCAGTAGATTTGCAGCTTAAAATCTGGGGACTGGACTCATTAGGTCTAAGTTCAAGCTTTATTAAAACTTGTGGAGAAAAAAATAAGCAAGGTTTAAGTTAAGTTCTCCTAATACATGGAAAGGAAATATAAACTATAGTTGTCAGTTATAAAGAACAAATTAAACTCCAGTGCTCAGGGCAAAATGTATTCAGTGGTGGCGTTCTTGCCAAACACAGTGAAACCCTGGGTTCAGTCTCCAGCACTAAAAAAATAAAAACAAAAGAAAATCTGAAGCATATATCCAAAACAAGTTTACACAGACTCTAGCCTGCAATCTTCATGAAGTAAGTATCAGTGTCAGTTATCACACCTAAGAGGCAGACACGACAGCCATCCCAGGCTGGTCCAACACAAGCTCTTGCAGGGACTCGGAGGGCCAGGAAGCATCTGTCCTGTAGCACAAGCTCCTGCTGGAACTCTGAAGGCCAGGGAGCATCTCCATTCTGCTCAGCATTTACAACACTGGGTGGAAAGGCAATAGGCTGCCTCCTCATGTTCTTGGTGCAAGTGAACCAGGAGTTGGATCACACCCATGAGGGGCTGAGCTGCCACCAGCAAATGCTGTCACTTCAGGCTGAGGAGGAACACCTTTCACATAGGAAAAGAATCCAAATGAATTATTCTCCCTAAAGTGGAATTTATTCTCTAAAGTTGAATGAACCAATATTTAAAAAGCAAAATAGAAGTGACAATCATAGCAAGTTTTCAAGCCCTTTCAGTGACCCTAGAGCATAATTTGGGAAGGGTGAGGGGTAGTGAGAGCTAGAACATGTGAAGTATATGTAGAGTTGAGCCCATTTACAGGCTATAATTATGCCGAATAGGCAAATTTTTTGGAAAAGCCCTTTATGAAACCCACGTTAACTTAGCAGTCAACAGAATATATTTTCCTTACTGACTTCCAGTCTCATTTCGTTTCAAACTTGCACCTCGATTTTTGTGTTCGCCATTCTATCAAAGAAAGAAATAATTTCATAACTATTGGGTTGCATATAATAATGAATTAAATAGAATTAGTAAACTCTGAAAAATAAGTGTGGTCTCAAAATTTAATGCCACCTGCCCTACAAGTATATTTCAAAATTAGTATTTTACATGCTATTTTATTAGGTTAGATACTAAAAGGGAAATGAAGGATATTTATTTAAAGGGTGCTTATACATTTCACTCAGTATTATAGTCATCCCTTTCACCCAATTAACACCTTAGTCACAAACCTGACAAGTTTCCCACATTCTCCATAACCATGCACCTTAAAATCTATAAAATAAAACTATTTCATAGATTCAGGCACCTATAAAAATCTAAACAAGATATCTTCTTTTAAACTGAGGAATTATTAAACATAAAGTGAAATCTATTATGTCATAAACTGATATGATGGTCCTTCCTGCAATTCTAGCACTTGGGAGGCAGAGGCAGGAAGATAACTGCAAGTTCCAGGCAGCTGAGGCTACAGACTGAGTCTTTCTCAAAAAAAAAAAAAAAACCAAACAAACAAACAAATCTCATTACAGAATGATTCCACCAGAAAATGCTGGCCTGAATGTTCTCTAACTGCTACTTGTTAGATGACCTTATGACCACATGACAAACAATAGACGGCTATTAAATATCTCAGTATTGAAACATTTCCTGGAATGAGGAGAAAGGAGCAGCACAATCCTAACATTTCATTCTTTTAAGCTTCATTTATGGGGCTGGAGAGACTGCTCAGTGCAGTACCCATGTAAACCAGATGCACAAAATGGCGCAAGCATCTGGAGTTCTTTGCAGTGGTGAGAGGCCTGCCACACCCATCCTGTCTCTCTGTGCTTGCAAATAAATACATAATTTTTAAATTTTTTGAAACTTTATTATGATATGGGTGGTGGATCATGCCTTTAATCCCAGCACTTGGAAAGCAAAGGTAGGAGACTGGCCATGGGTTTGAGACTACATAGTGAATTCCTGGTCAGCCTGGGCTAGAGAGAGACCCTACTTCGAAAAAACAAAAACAAAACCAAGGCAAAACAAAAACCACCTTCATTGAGCACATGAAAAGAATTGCCAGGTCTTCACACAGTGCCAAGCAGAATGGAGCCATGGCAATTTTTATCTTTTGTACTTCTCTGAACTTGGAAATCTTTCCACAAGTCGTTAGAACATAACTATGTAACAAACAAATCTGTCACGGTCTTTAAATAAACTGCAAAGGAAAAAGAATAAAATCAAGTCTAAATAGGAAAAAATATGATTTCATGACTAAATAGATATAATAAAAAGGAAAGTAATCATCTTACTAGAAAAATTAAGCCTAGAGGGTGGACAGTATTAGAGGAGTCCTGGTCTGTTACAAAGCTGGCTGCAGTCTAAGTGGGGGCCCGGGGGTGAATACTGCTTTTTCCTCCACTGTCTCAGGACCCACAACACTCAAGGAGGTAGAAAGCACTTAACCCCAAGTGATGGGCATGTGGGGGTGCTGGAGAGGGGCTCAGCATGTGCTGTTAAACACATGAGGCCTTGTCATACAAGCCTTAGAACTGATGCACTGCTCAGGAGCCTTTAGGCTAAAAACATATTTACAAGATATCATTGTGGCTACTACTTCGAAGAACAGAAGGAACGTGGTCTAACTTTCAAGGGAAAGCGTGTGGCCAATATTCAAAGGATGAACAAAGATGGGGCTACCAGAATCTTCTATTAAAGAAGTCACTGGCTGGTAGCTTTAGAAGACCACCCTGTCATACTTGATAATTTGAAGAGGTTTATGATGACGTAATTCATAATTATGAAGACATAATTTTAAAGTGACAGAACAGAAATCACATAGGGCTGAGTATATGGCTCGGTGGAACACTCAAGTTTAATATACAGAAGGTTCAGAGTTCCATCCCCAGCACTGGGGTCAGGGGTCATAGACAAAGTGAATAACAATCAGGGAGAACACACATCTGGGAACAGACCTGGCTTACATCTGCTAACCCAATGTCATTATTAAGTGTCCCTAGCACTTTTTAGGAAAATTTCATCAATCAGTAGGTTAACACAGAGACTAAGCCAAGTAGCTGAAAGTCAACAAATACAAAAATGCCAATTGTGCAAAGATCAGCAATCACCCCAATATTATGCCTTTTAACTGTTTATTATATTGAGTATCCCAGTCATTTTTGTTCACAGCTGTACATTAGCACCTAGAATAGAGCCTGGGAAAATTTTGAAGGCATTCATCCAATAAAGACGCATGTAAGGGGATGGGGAGATGGCTCAGTTAGTGAAATGCATGTTGGACAAACATAAGGACCTGAGTTCAGATTCTCAGAACTCACACAGAGCCAGGTATAGTGGTATGTGCCTATAATCCTAGTGCTGAGAACACGGAGACAGTAAATCCCTGAGGCTTGCTGGCCAAAGCGTCTAACTCAATCAGTGAACATGTTAAATTAGAGACACTTCTCAAAAAATACGGTGAGGCCTGGAGAGATGACTCAGCACTTAAGGCACTTGCCTGCAAAACCTAATGACCCAGGTTCCATTCCCCAGTGCCCACATAAAGACACATGGACAAAGTGGTGCTAGAGACCCTAGCATGCCTATTCGTTCTCTCTCTCTCCCTCCCCCCTTGCAAATAAATAAAGACATTTAAAAAAAAAAAGGTTGAAGGTTGCTGGGCATGGTGACACACACCTTTGATCTCAGCACTCAGGAGGCAAAAGTGGGAGGATCTCTGTGAGTTCCAGGTCAGCCTGGGATAGAGTGAGGCCCTACCTCAGAAAAATAAATAAATAAATAAAGTAGAAAAAAAATGAGGAAAATAACCAACATTCACCTGTGGCCTCAGCACACATAAACACATAAGCACCTACACACACACTCACTCACACACACACACACAACCTATACACATATGGACATGCATACACATACATCAAACATACACACCATACATGTAAAAAAGAAATGCATGTCAAGAAACGGGCATTTCTTATACCAACCCTTAATAAAAGCCAGATAGATATAGGTGCTTAGAATATAGCGTAGTTGATAGAGCGGCTTCCTAGTATGCACAAAATTCAATCCCTAGCACCACATAAATAGGTGCTATGCTATGGCAGCATAGGTGGCGTATCTGTAATCTCATCACTTCAGAGATACAGGAGGGAGGACCAGAAATTCAAGGTCATCCTCAGCCACATAGTGAATCTGAGGTCAGCCTGGACTCCATGAGATTCTGTCTCAGAAAAATAAGCCATATAAGACATGTCCAGAAAGGCATTTCTGAACCAGAACTAGGCAACTGTAGCATAAGTATAACATCTCTTTTTCTTTCTTTTGGGTTTCTGAGACAAGGTCTTCCTAACCTAAAACTCTTTCCAGCCTCGGCCTGCTGACTATTCTTACATGCATCTTTTTGTCTTGGTTTGGTGTTTGGGTTTTTTGCTGTGTGGTATTTTGTGTGGTATGCATGTATGTATCACAGGTGTATACCACCCATGCCCACCTCCATGAAAGCATGACACCTCCAATAAGTGAATGTGACCTGAGGAATGAACACGCAAGGTCAATGAAACAAAGGTGAGAGAATCTAAGTGGCAAGGACATGGGTGCTCACTGTAACATTCTGTTAACTCATGTATATTTGAAGATGTTGGGAGAAAAATTAGAAAATTTTGGTCTAAGCAAAGATATTTTTCAGAACATAGATGCATAATAAACACCTATCCCTGTGTAACCTCCATCCCAGCCAGTGTCTCACCCCAACCTTATAAGAAGGGGAATCCCCACCCCAGAGAGGTGAACACTCTGCAGGGTCTAATGCTAGGGAAGCCTGAGGGCTTTACTCACAAAAGGCAAGACTAGTACTATTTTACAACTGCTAAAGAAAATGTCAACATTATGATCCAATAGGAGGGCTGTGGGCTGCCAGAGACAGAGTGGGGTTTCAATACAGCTGTAAGGAAAGGAAAGGGAATGGGGATGATTGACTCTGATCTTGACACATGAGAGTTTGAAGAGCATGGCTTGTTCTTACCACTGATGTTTATCACTACAAATGCTCCTTGTTTTAATTCACTGGCTTTTGGTTCCCATAATGATTACATAAATACTTTTGTACACATCAGCTCTGGATATTCATATCAGCAAACCCAAAGTCCTGGGCATTAACTAAGACTCCCACCATTCCCTAGAAAATTTGAATCTCCTCAGACATGCCCCAAACCTCCTGCGGATTATGCTTCTGCTTTAAAGAAATAAGACAACTGCTTCAGGCTCTACAAAAGCAGAGTGGCTTGCGTGTATGTTTACAATAAAAATTAGCACCACAAGTCTAGAAAAATATCAAGCAATTACATTAAAATCAGTACATTTGGGAAAAATGAGTTCCTTTGCAATCAACAGCTGTATACTTTATTCTTTTTTGTAAACATATATTCCCAATCCTGGTTGAAACTCTTTCATAAGTTAACCACTTAAAAAATCAACTTGGGATGGAGGGATGGCTCAGAGGTTAAGGCACTTGCCTCCAGTGCCTAAGGCCCCGGGTTCAATTCCCCAGGACCCCACATAAGCTAGACCCACAAGGTGGTGGCCCTGGTGCGCCTCTCTCTCTCTCTCTTCTCTCCCTCTCCCTCTCCCTCCCTCCCTCCCTCCTTCTCTCTCTCTTCTCTCCTCTCCTCTCCTTGAAAAATGAATAAATAAAAGATTTTTTTTAAATCAACTTAATTTTTAATGCTAAGTGTCACAATTTTGTGATAGGTTTCCAAATTTCTTTTAAATATACATTAACAGACGGTGTGGCAACACACATCTCTAATCCCAAATTTTTGGGAGACTGAGGCAGGAGGACTGATTAGACTGGCAGCTCTAAACTAACCTAGGAACATAGATAGCTAAACCTCATCTCCAAAAACATCAACTGTACTCACAACAGAACTAAAGACTTGAGATCCTACTTCTAAATAATTAGCAATCTCTAAATAATAGCAATCTCTAAATAATTAGCTGTGAAAGAGGTAGAAGGAATGGGGGTAGAAGGGGAAAGGGGACTTATACAATAAGCTAAATCAATAATGAACTGAAATCATAAAATCCTTACTTTCATACAGTTAGCTCTTGAGGAAGAAATGGGCATCGCCTGGTAAGAGGGGCCGTGAATAGAAGGGAAGTCTAACCCCATGAAAATTTGATCAGACCTGCAACTCCCAGTCCCAGTCATGGGTTCCTTCCCACACTGAGCTGTTGATCAAGGTCCCTAAAACAAGACAGGATTCTGTCAAAGCTCTTGATTACCCACCCCAGGCCAAAGAAAAGACCCTGTTGCTGAAGAAACCACAAAATGTCATCAAAAAACACCAAGAGACCCCCCCCCCCCCGAGATCTAGAATGGTAACCAGCCTCCAGAGGGTAGCAAGTACAGTGCTGGAAGGTGCTGCATACGCTACCAGGGGAAATTGGTCAATGATATTTGGAGAAAGAGGAAACCACTGATAAAAAATGCAGACTGCTACCATAAGAAGGCTGAACACACTCCCCTCTGGAAGAGATCAGCAAGACAAGAAGAGATCACTTGTGCAACGGAGGCACCAACAGTAATCAACAGCTTTCAAATTGGCCAAGAAATCCACTCAGTGACAAGGAACCCTTAACTGGAATTGGGACCCAGCCCAAAACCCTATAGGAACCAAAAAACTTGGGCTCCAAGGAGAAATTCCCATTACCAGAGAACTACAGAGAGGCTAATCCCAACAGAATCTTGTCAAATTAGAAATGTGTATCTCATTTAACCTATACTGATCTCACTCTCCAAAGGAGACTCTGTTTATATTTTGCAGAAGGCAGCGAGAGAGCTGTGGTCATTCCAACCCCACCAAAGAGCCGCAGGCGATGGCTAACACCCCGGCAAGAGATGAACCACCAAGGCCTATCATGTAGACCCTACTCCATACCCTTGAGAGAGTGGCGGGATAAGCGAGAGACCTATAACCACAGCCAATCAGTCAACCTTGGATAAGTCAATGGGACAGACATGGATTTCCAACACATCCCAAAGCAGATGTACAGAGTCCCTTAATATCTCAACAATAAAGAAGACTTAAACTTCACCCACCATGACTCAGGGAACTGAGTGGAAGAGGGGACGGAAAGAATGTAAGAGCCATGGTGGGGAAGAAAATCCAGAGACACTGCCCCCCTCAGCAACAACACACAAAGGGGGGGGGGAGACCTGGCTGCCTCCTGTGCTACCCCTAACCCCCTAACCCATAGGTTGATCCAGCATGCCCACCAAAGAGGATACACAGTGTATTGGGGAGAGAGGAGGGAAATGGGATACCAACACAATATTTGCCCATAAAATGTATCTAATTAGGAATAATAAGATATCCAAAAAAAAAGAAATTGGTAATCTCCTTCTACACATAATTTCAACTTGAGTCATTTTCACCAAGATAACTTTATAATGGCTAGCACTATCAACTTGCTTGGATTAAGAAAGCTTCTAGGAGATTTACAAAGTATTCCTCTGAGAGTGTTTCCAAAGAGTTAAAACTACCTAAAGGAGAAGCTCACCCTAAATGTGGGCAGCACCATCCCATAAAAACTGTGGGACCAAATGGAATAAAGAGGTAAAAAGACAAATCCTATAGTAAAGGCATTCATTCATTTCTTTCTCCCCCCCCCCCTCTGATTCCTGGCTACTATATCCTCTGCCACATCCTCCTCACCATGATGGACTGAAACCTCTGAAACTGGGAGTCAAAATAAATCTTTCCTCTCTTAACTTGCTTATGTCAGGTTTTTGTCATCATGCTGTAAAATCATAAATCTTAACATTATCTGGCTACTTCCAGACAATGTTTTCTCCTTGACTTTTGGTCTCAGGATGGCTGTGCAGCATTTATAAACAATACCTTGTGTTCTCTCTTCTTGTGCTCTTCTTTTGATGATCTCTCTTTTGTATCCCTGTGACTTCGACGCCTCTCACCATCATGGTGAAAGCCTTCCTTATGCCGCTTTTCTCTGTGTCTCTCTTCCCCTTCCTTGTCAGAGAAAGAGTTCCCCTTTTCTTTGGAATGTTTTTCTCTTTTCTCTCTTGTGCTGCTTTTTTCTTGGTATCTCTTTTCTCGATCTGTTTCTCTCGACTTCCTGTGTTTTCTTTCATCTTCCTCTTTATAAAGCCAGTAGTTGAGAGGATTCTCCTTACTGTCTCCATATTGCAGCTTTGAAAAACAACAGTAAAAACCATGTGAGCAAACAGAACACACTCAGCCCTTTATGGATGTTATGATCAAAAAAGCGTGGAAAATCACAAAACCATCACTACCCCTTCACACCACTGTCTCCCAAAATTTTATCTGCTGCTCTATAAAGGAAAAAACAAACAAACTTCTATTCATACTGTTACATAATGCTGGCTATCCAGAGCTCATCAAAGCCCAGCTGTCCTCTCTTTGACCTGGAAAAAGCCCCAAATTCCTCAATGTGATGATCTGGATGCCAAATGCCCTCCAAGACCCCTATATTAAGGCTTGTTTTCCAAGACGGCATGGCTGAGAGGTGCTGTGGACTTTTAGGAGATGTATCCTTATGGATGGCTTAGGAGACAGTGGGCCCTATCTCTTCCTCTTCCTCTCTGCTCCATGACTTGGGGTGCGGGTTGTCTTCTCAGCATGCTTTCTTACAGTGTACCATCTCTCCACAGATATACAACAACAGGGCCAATTAGTCATGAATTGAAACCTCCAAAACTATGAACCAAATTTAACCTTTTTTCTTTTTTAACATTTTATTGATAGCTTCCTTAATTACAGACCATAAACCATTATGATTCCTCCCCCTCTCACCCTCCCCCATACTTCTTCCCCTTCTCAATTAGTCTCTGCTTTGTTTCAGTGTCATCATCTTTTTTTCCCCATTAAGTGTAGGTATTATTACACACTGCAAAATCATGAACATCAAGGCTGTTTTGTATCTGGAAGTTTGCATTGTAAGCAGTCCTACCCTTCCTTTGGCTAACCTTTCTTCTTAATATGTTAATTTCCTTTGGTATTCCATTACAGTGACAAATAGCTAACCCAGACACTTAGCAAAGCAAATAGGGCATTTGCCATCTAGTCTCTCACTGCAATCTGGTCCTCCTTCCTCCACCACATTCTGATTTTGCCCTTCATCCTCAGCATCACAGGAATCCAGTCCATGCTGTGAAGTCTCACGGTGCCTGTGAACACCAGCAGCAAGAGGCTGTCATGTCTCTTGTAACAACGTAGTGTATCACTCGTCCTCATTATTCACTCCCACCCAGACAAGGAGTCTTGAAAAGGAACACTAACATTTAGTCATCCACACATTTTAAAACACCATAAAAACCTGGTGATTCACTGGCAGCATCACAAGTGCACAGCTGTTATTATCAGGTTACCCTCACTCAGGCTCCATCTGGAAGCATTAGGAGCATGCTTTGTAGACCCCAGCAAGTCTAACCTGGCCCACCTCAGCCAAGGGGCACCACATTCAGTTCACACTCCCACCTCAAGCCTTGATTCCCTGTGATCCTTTCACCCTCCTGGGAGCCCAGAGAGTATTCATCTTTTCCTTGGTTTTTATCACCTACACCCACCCTGCTCATTTCTGCCAGGATATTCTGACCACGCTCCTCAGCTGTATAGTCAGATCACTCACCATAGCAAACTCTAATTTGGGAATTGCAAACTTAGGTCTAAAAGAACTTAAACCAGCTAGTATCCCATCCACAAGAGGACATATTTGTTTACTTCACAATGCTTGCACTTATAAAAATAAAGATCCCACAAGTCAGGCTAAAAAAAAAACAAGATAAATGAATGGTAGAAGTATGCTTAAAATCCACAAGAATTGCCACTAGAAGGTGAGTACATACAGTTAATTAATGGAAGGGCACTAAGCTCTTGTAAGAAAACACCCAGAGGTACAATGCACAGGAGGAACCACTACTAAGACTCTTCACAGGAGTATTACTATGGTGAAACAACGAATTAATAGTTCAAACTAGCTCATTTAGAGGTTTTGAATGTTCCCAACACAAAAGAATTCTAAACACCCAAGGAGACCAGGCATGCCAATCGCCCTAATATGATTATGTGTGCATGTGCTGAACTGTCACACATGATCTATACATACGTACGATTACTGTGTTGCTGAAAAGTTAAAAATACCTCCTTCTGAATCAAACTCCCAAGGTTAAAAATTATAATGCCAGCTGCTGCCTAGGATGGTGTGATGGTTAAGTTTTGTTGTCAACTTGACCTTTTTAGTAATCTTGGGTGGGTCCCTGATGTTGTTCAAGAAAGGCAGACCTTTCATTAGGGGGCAGGATGTAAGGAGGCTCAGGGAAGCTAGAAACAAATATCTTTTCCTGGGAGGGCAGAAAGGAAATTCCAGAGACTCAGGAAGTCAACAAGGCTGGGAAGGGGTTGCAAGACCCCACCCTAAGGCTATATGAAGGAGGAGAAAATATCTCTCTTCCCCCTGCCTGTTTTATTGGTGTGTATATGGTGTTGGTGATGGGTTTCTCTCTCTGTGTTTGGACCTGTGAAAGGGGACAGCCTCTTTCACCATTATGGAACCTGGATCCATAGCTTCAATAAATCCTTTCCTTCCATAAACTGTGCCTGATTTGGAGGTTCATCCCAGCAGTGTGTGGCTATGACAGATGGGGAACTACACTGATGTGAATAGTTATAACTTTTATGTAAAGCCAATGTAGTATGTTTACACTTTGACTAGCAAGTTCATTGCCAGAAATTAATCCTAAGCAAAAAATATGAATAAATGCAAAAGCTTCCTCTATCAATATCTTTAATAACTTTTTTAAAACAAAATAACTTGTGTCCAAAAAAAGACAGTTCAAGAGAACTGATATACCTGTATCACTGGATATTAAATTATGCCCCTCTTAAAATCTCATGGAGAATTAATAACTCAGGAAAATGCTTTAGATTAAGCTGAAACCATTTATAAAGCAATAAAGGTACAATTTAAGAAAAAAAAATCATACACACACACACACACACACACACAATAGAGTGCATAGTCAATTATAATTTCTGGCTGCAGGTCAAAGCCCTTTTTCGGGCCTGGCCTCATGTACCTTTCGTTCTCGGTATCTTCGTTCTCTATCTTCATTTCCTCTTTCAGAATCCTCATCCCTTCTTTCTTTATCTTCAATTCGCACTTTACTTGCTAAAAATAAATAAATACGTATTTTTATAATTTATTTATTTATTTAAAATTGATTCCTTTTTTAATTTTATTTATTCATTTTCAAGAAGAGAGAGAGAGAGAGAGAATGAGAATGAGAATGTACCAGGGCCACCACCTTGTGGGTCTGGCTTATGTGGGTCCTGGGGAATTGAACCCGGGGCCTTAGGCACTGCAGGCAAGTGCCTTAACTGCTGAACCATTTCTCCAGCCCTAAATATGTATTTTTAATATTCCCAAACTTTGTCTTATTCAAAAAGACCTCCTAATATTTTACTGAATTCTTTATTATTGTGCATATGCTTATTAATTTACACACTGAGATATTTTACAAATAAAACATATTCTCAAAACTCGAAAGTAACAAGTTCTAATGTCTAAACTGAAAACAAAAGATGAAAACAGCAACAGGTGTAATTCTTTCCCTCTCTCAGTTTGCTAGTGAGACAGACAGATAAATGTCTGTGTAGCCCAGGAAATCTTGAGAAGCACCATTCCCAACATCACACCTGACAGGAGGCTGATGAAGGAGAGAAGCAATAGGTGTGCTAAGAGGATCAAAGGAAAACACCCAGGTACTAGTGGTATCCAAAGCACCACCCAATAAGAAAAACTGGCTTTTGCCAGGTGTGGTAGCACATGCCTTTAATCCCAGCACTTGGAAGGCAGAGGTAGGAGGATTGCCGTGAGTTCAAGGCCATCCTGAGACTACATGGTGAATTCCAGGTCAGCCTGGACCAGAGCAAGACCCTACCTTGAAAAACAAAAAAAAAAAAAGAAAGAAAGAAAGAAAAAGAAAAACTGGCTTTCACTTCTGCATCTACACAGATAACAAGGCATTAACTTATTATTAATTAAGAAAGTTGAAGTGGGTGGGTTGTCTCTCAGTAGTACAGTGCTCACCTAGCATGTACAAGGTCCTGGGTTTGATCAACAGAGCCCCAACACTTAAAAAAAATTGACACTTTTGAGGAATACTTTTTATCACAGAGCTTCATTTTTGTTTATCCACAAGAGAATTAAGATTTATTGAGATAAAGCTAAAAAACAAACTTTTCAATTGTAAAACCCTAGCAAATGCTGAAAAAAACTACTCCTTCAATGACTGATTAAATATTAAAAATATCAAAACTAACAAAATAGGACTGTGATTTCCAATCCAAAGCTAAAACATTCATGAAAACTGAGAAAACTAAATGATCAACTAAAAATGAAAATGAAACACCCTGAATAGTATTACCTTTTAAAAGAAATACAGCAAACAATCTTTAACACAGCAGCTAAGCAAGGTAAGAGTGAGCACGCACCTGCTCGAACCTTCTTCTCTGCTCTCTCCAACAGCTGCCGGCCACGCGCCTCCCGGATCAGAAGGTTGTGGTAGGTGGTAGTCTGCTTGAGCTCTTCTTTCCTGGCCCTTCTGTCTTTGTCTTTCTCTCTCTCTCTGTCCTTGCCCCGGCTGTGAGACTTCTCTGAATCCTGCTCTCGATATCTCTCCTTCAACTTGTCCTTTTCCCGGTCTTTGGCGTCTTTCCTCTTTTCCCTGTGTTTCTCACGGTCTCTCTCCCCATAAGGGAGACTCTCCATAGAGGTGTGAGAGTCTCTCTCTGCCACCTTCTCTCTGTGCCGGGCATCTCGGTCTGGGTCCCTGATCTTATGTTCTCTGTATTCAAGAGGGCCCACTTCTGATTCCTTGTGAAGCTTCTTTTCTCTGAGCTTCTTATCATCCTTTGGATTGCCTGATTGCACAGCCTAAAACGACAGAATGAAGATCTTCCTTGACCAGAAAAACACCTCTCTATTTACTTTGCTCTCTGTAGACTCATACTCATCCTAAAGACTTTCGAAAAACACTGGCTGAGATATACAAGCAGCATATCTAGAGTTCGTTTGCAGTGGCAGGAGGCCCTGGTACACCAATACTCATTCTCATTCTCTCTCCCCCCCCCCAAGTAAAACAAACAAACAAACACTGGCTGAACTGCTGTCTAATCCCATTAGGAGGAGAGGGGCTGATTGAGTACAGAGCACTAAAGCATCTGGAGTCACATTAGTACCTCTAGTCATAATCAATTATGAGAGAGAGAGAGAGAGAGAGAGAGAGAGAGAATATGAATGGGCAGCATAATACCAGGGCTTCTTGCCACTGAAAATGAACTCCAGAGGAATGTGTCCCTTTTGTGCATCTGGCTTTACATCAGTGTTTGGGAATTGAACCTAGGATGTCAAGCTTTGTAAGCAAGTGCCTTTAACTTCCCAGCCCCATATTAGCAACTGTACAACTGCTAACAAGCACCCCATGTTTCAGAGATATTCATACTAAAATTTCACATGGGAGCCAGGATGCAGCTCAGTGGTAGAACATGTGCAAGACCCTGGATTTGATTCTCAGCACTTTAAATTAAAAAAAAAAAAAACCACCAACCCACAGTAGAGAGATATTGAGACTGTATTTTTAAACATTGTTGACACACAAACCACCTGATACTATTGAAAAATTAAGTCAGGTATGGTGCTCTATAATTCCAGTGCTTCAGAGGCTAAGGCAGAAAGATCACAGTGAATTTGAGGCCTGCAAAGGCTAGAGACCCTGACCTTCATTATAAAACTCTCAGGAAGACTTCCTCTCAATCCTCAAGCCCCTTTCCCCACTCACAGCTACTGCCCAAGGCACAAGGATGCCCTAAATCATGACAAGATGCCTCTGAGCTAATGGAGATGGCGGGCTGAACTAATAAACAGCCCTACATAGCAGGGCTATAATACCCCACTACAGTCCCAGAACTAATAACCCACTTTGGCTTTATCCTCAAAGGTGCCTCTTTAAAGAGCCTCATGTAACAAAAGCTGTGAAGTGTTGTGAACCAGGTACAATTGTCCAGATACCATGATAGTTTACATCTGGACCCAAAGGAAGTCTTTAAGCTATATTACCCAAAGCTGCCTCCTCAGATCATCTGCTTTCCAAGTGTCATCTTTGGTTCTTCTCTGCAAAGAAAAGGATAGAGTTAGAACTTTCAAGCCAGCATGGTGGTAAACACTTGTATACCAGCACTTGAGAAGCTGAGGCAAGAGGATTCAGAGTTCCAGATCAGACTGGGCTATCTAAGGAGACCCTATATCAATAAAACAAACAGAGGGCTGAGGATATGGCTCAACAGTTAAAGGTACTTGCTTGAAAAGCCTGCCAGTCTGAGTTAATTCCCTAGCTGGATGGGCATTTGTTTGTAGCAGCAAGAGATCCTGGTGTGCACATACATATACATACACATACATGCAAATAAATATATTTTAAGTTCATATTTTTAAAGTTTAAGCTAAAATAACAAACTCTGTGTGCTTTATATCAACTGTGATTAATTTGTGATATACTGGAAAATGCTTGCCTATAGAAATAAAGAATATAGAAATATAGGACTGGCATGAGACTCACACCTGTAACCCCAGCATTTGGGAGGCCAAGACAGGAGGATGGTGAATTTGAGGGTCAACCTGGGTAACATACAGAGAGACTG
Source organism: Zapus hudsonius (assembly GCA_004024765.1). Taxonomy (NCBI): domain Eukaryota; kingdom Metazoa; phylum Chordata; class Mammalia; order Rodentia; family Dipodidae; genus Zapus; species Zapus hudsonius. The sequence continues at coordinate 21,000 of PVHP010015939.1, read as the reverse complement.
TGTCTCAAAAAAGAAAGATAGTGTAGGGCATGGTGATGCACACCTTTAATTCCAGCACTCAGGAGGCAGAGGTAGGAGGATCACTGTGAGTTTGAGGCCAGCCTGGGACTACAGAGTGAATTCCAGGTCAGCCTGGGCTAGAGTGAGACCCTACCTCAAAAGAAAAAAAAAAGACAGAAATATAGATTTAATTTTTTCAGTAAAGTCACCTATGATAATTACAAGGTCTAATTATTCATCTGGCTATTTCAATTATTACTAAATAAAAAGCAAACTAATTATAAAGGCAATTAGAAACAGATCAAGGACAAGTGCTTAGTGAATATAAAATATATTATGCCAGACTATATTTTCAAAACATAGCCACAGTAATCACTTTCATTCTAAATACTGGACATGGTCTATACTCCTTCTGCTGTAGTTGGGCCCATCCTGGAATGAAGAAATGCTGTGAGACTTCCAAAGAATGTGGCTCCCATCTGGCCCTCCTCAGGCTGCCTGCTCCGGGAATTCATAGCTAAGGAAGGGAAGAGAGGCCATGTGCAGATGTTCCAGCCAAGAGCCCAGCCAAGACTTCACACAGCATTAGTGGCCAGAATGAGTAAGGCTCCAACCGATGATTCACCATGTATTATACCAAAACTTTTATCTACCTAGCCAAGGCCTCAAAACTGGGGAGCAGAACTAAGTCTTCCACAGAATGCATGAGAAAAATTAAATGGCCATTGGTGTTTTACATAACAAAGTCTGAGGTAATTTTATATGCAGAAATAGCAACTAGGACAGATCTTAAGAATAGAGAAAAACGGCTGGAGAGATGGCTCAGCGGTTAAGGCACTTGCCTCCAGTGCCTAAGGCCCCGGGTTCAATTCCCCAGGACCCACATAAGCCAGACCCCCAAGGTAGTGGCCCTGGTGCGCTCTCTCTCTCTCTCTCTCTCTCTCTCTCTCTCTCTCTCTCTCAGTCTCTCTCTCTCTTTCTCTCTCTCTGTATCTCTCTGCTTGAAAAATAGAGAAATAGAGGGCTAGACAGAGGACTTAGCAGTTAAGGCATTTGCCTGCAGAGGGACCTGAGTTCAATTCCCCAGTACCCACATAAAGCCAGATACACAAGACAGTGCATGTGTCTGGAGTTCATTTGCAGTGGCTGGAGGCCGTGAGCCCATATTCTCTCTCTCTCTCTCTCTCTCTCTCTCTCTCTCTCTCTCATAAATAAAATAAATTTAAAAAAAGAATAGACAGAATTTCATTTAGCATCCGATGCATATCAGGTGCTGTACTGAGTAAAATGCTATTTGAATTCATAAACTTGTTAAGATCAAATGAGGGTACTGGGGCATAGAGAGGTTAGATTGCTTTCATCTCAAGTCTTGTGCATCGCTAGGCACATAGCAGAAAGGGGATAAATATACGTGGAATGAACAAAACAGGATGGGTGTTATGAGTTGACTATGAGATAGATGTTGCCCCCTCATGCTCAAGTTTTAAAGCCTTGGTCCCCAGTTGATGGTATTATTTTGGGAGGTGTTGTAAACTTTATGTGGGACCTAGCTGGAGGAAGCAGGTTACGGGGTGAGTGTTGTAGACAGCTTCACAATGCTGGGATGAACATCCAAACCAGACATAGTTTATGAGAGGAAAGGGTTTATTTCAAGCTTAAGGGGGAAGTTCCATCAGTGATGGAAGAAGCTGCTTCCATGCATCCAAGCAGAGAGAAACAAGCAAACAGCCCATAAAAACCAAAAGCAGCAAGCACAAAACTGACAGCAAATCGCAGGGACCCTCGCAGAGCTCAGACTGCTCTGTACAACTTTGGTCTGGAAATCAGGTCAGCCCCCAAACACACCTTAGGGCTGGGCCTCAGATTCACTGCCACTGACACTTCCTTTTGACCAGGCAGCGGAAGATCCAATTCACAAGTTTAATAAAACATCTGAGTCTATGGGGGACACACATTCAAGCTACCACAATGTGTTTGGGCAAAAGTATGCAGTCTGCCTGGGGAGAAAAGTCATTAGCAGTTCTTAAACAGCAGTGAACCCTGCAAGCTACACCAGTAGCCAGCTAGGCAACATATACCCACTAGGATAATAGTGGCATGTCTGTTATAAGGGTAAACAACTACTCTCAAATTGGATTTGAGGCCCACTCCACCAGAAGGAATTCATGCCTGAAACTGAAAACCTAGTCAAAAGCCTCTATCTCAGAAAGTCATAAGCCCCAGGGGGAAAGCTACTACTGTTGTTGGTTAAATATATTATGCCCACCAAAATGTCCTATAAATATTTGTTTATGCCAATATAATAGTGCTGCCCTCACTTTTGATTAGAAAAGTTTCTCTTTTCAGATGGTCGAGTCTCCTGCAGAGCCTCAAAATTTACCCTAGTTCTAAGAAGTGACAGTTAAGTGTTTAGCACTAAAAGAGACATCTCGATCACACCTTCCAACGGTTCAGGAACCATAGCAGAATCGGTAGCGCAAAGAATATAAAAGCCAAAGGATGGGAAGGAGTGCTCTGGAACCCTGGTCTTCCAGACACAGTTGCTTTCATGGCCTGACAAGGGCTGTTACCTGCATAACATAAAAGACCTATAAAATAGTGGGCCCATCAGCATGTTCTCAGGGATGGTAGAGGAGGGTGTAAAAAGGCATCAAAATAGGAGGGGTCTGGGGAGATGGCTCAGCAGTTAAAGACACTTGCTTGAAAGCCTGGTGGCCCAGGCTCAGTCCCTAGTACCCACATAAAGCTATACGCATAAAGTATCTGGAATTCATTTGTAGTAGCAAGAGGCCCTGGCACACCCATACACAATCAATCAACCTCTCAATCTCTCTCTCTCTCTCTCTCTCTCTCTCTCTCTCTCTCTCTCTCTCTCATTCAATAAAAAATATTTAATCTTAAAAAAAACAGAAGAGGGAATAGTAGGAAAGATAGAGTTCAGTAAAGAGGGAGGGAGAAACAAAGGAGGGTGATGAGAGGGACTTACATAAGTTTAGTTTTTTTACCTTTTTATTGATAGCTTCTATAATTATAGACAATTATCCATTATAATTCCCTCCCTACCCTCCCTCATATCTTCTCCTCTCAATTAGCCTCTATTATGTTTTGGTATCATTGTCTTTTCCTCCTATTATGAAGGTCTTGTGTAGGTACCCTTCCTTTGGCTCTTACAATCTTTGTGCCACCTCTTCCACAACAGACCCTGAGCCTCTGGAGGTGTGACAGAGCTGAACACTTCACTGTCATTTCTTATCAGCAGTGTGTTGTCTTTTGAGTTATCCCAGTGGTCACTGCCATCTGAAAAGAAAAGCTTCTCTAGCCAAAAGTGAGAGTAGCATTATTATAAGGGTAGGAACTTTAAAAAAAGTGCTTATAAGGCAGTTTGGTGGGCATAATATATTCATGACTTTGCAGCGCTTGATACTACCTACACATAATGGGAGGAAAAGATGATGACATTGAAACAAAACAGTGACTAAATGAGAGGGGGAAGAGATACGATGGAGGATGGGGAGGGAGTCATATGGTTTATTGTCTATAAATATGGAAGCTATCAACAAAAAGTTTTTTTAAAAAACATCTGGTGAGGGAGGTCATGAGCCCTAGAGGAGTAACACCTGCTGGTGTCTGGCTAAATGAGTATATTATCCCCCACCAAACTGCCTTACAAGAACTTTTTTAAAGGGGTATACCTATGTATTCTACTCTCACTGTCAGCCAGAGAAGCTTCTCTTTTCAGATGGCAGTGACCACAGGATAACTCAAAAGGCACCATAGTGCTAAGAAGAAGTGACAGTGGAGTGTTCAGCACTGAGACATCTCTATCACACCTTCCAAGGCTCAGGGTCCATTTCAAAAGAGGCGGTAGAAAGACTGTAAGAGCCAAAGGAAAGGTAGGACTGCTTACAATGCAATCTTACAGACACAAAATGGCCTTGATATTCATAACTTCACAGTGCCTGATAATACCTACACCAGACCTTCATAATAGGAGGAAAAGATGATGACATTGAAACAAAAAAAGAGACTAATGGGGGGGAATATGATGGAAGGTGGATTTGAGAAGGGGAAAGTGGAGATGGAAAGGGAATTATAATGGTTTATTATCTATAATTATGGAAGCTGTCAATAAAAAGTTAAAAAAGACTCATTAACAGCCAGGCACAGCTGTACATGCCTGTCATTCCAGTACTCAGGAGACTAAGACAGAAGATGGAAAGTTTCTGTCATAAGAAAAAGCAAGGAAAGCACTTAAACATATAGGTTTAGGTAAGAACTTTATGACTAGAAGCCCAGTCACTCAGGAAAGAAGATCACTAATCAACTACTGGGACCTCATAAAATTAAAAAGCTTTTGAACAGCAAAGGATACTGTGACTAGAGCAAAGAGGAAACCTAAGAATAGTAGAAAATATTACACAGCTATATATCGAAAGAGGATTAATATCTAGGATATACAAAGAACTCAAAAATTAAATAGTATAAAATCAAGCAACCCAATCAAAAAACTACAGAACTGAATTGAAATGACAATGGCCAATAAAATCTTTTTTAAAAATTCTATGCCCTTAGACATCAGGGAAATGCAAATTAAAACTACTTTTGAGATTCCATCTCACTCCTGTCAGAATGACTAATCAAGAAATCAAATGACGGGGCTAGAGAGACGGTTCAGCGGTTAAGGCGTTTGTCTGCAAAGCAGAAGGACCTGAGTTTGATTCCCCAGTACCCACGTAAAGACAGATGCACAAGGTGGTGCATGTGTGGCTGGAGGCCCTGGTGCCCTCATCCCTCTCTATGTCTGCCTATCTCTCTCTCTCTCAAATAAATAAAATTAAAACACAACCCTTAAAAAAAAAAGAAATCAAATGACAATAAATGCTGGTGAGAGTATGGTAAAAGAGGAACCCTTCTCCATTGTTGGTGGAAAAGCACAGCCTTTGTGGAAATTAGTGTGGCAGAAGCTAAAAACAGATTTACCATATGACTCAGCTAGATCACTCTTTGGCATATACCCTAAGGACTCTACTCATTACTATAGATACTTGTTCATGCATGTTTATTGCTGCTCTATGCATAATAGCTAGGATATGGAACAAGCCTAGATGCCCATTGACTGACGAATAAATAACAAAAACAAAGTACATCTCTACAATGGAGTTTTATTTAGCTGTAAAAAATGAAATTATGAAACTTGCAGGAAAATATGGATGGATCTGGAAGATTATATGAAGTGTGGTAACCCAGACTCCAGAAAGTCAAATGCCACAAGTTCTCTCTCATATGCAGATCCTAGCTTTAAATGTTTAGATTTGTATGTGAGTTGTAGTAAGAGTCGATAGTAGAGGACAGAAAGCCAGAAAGGAGCCATTCAGGAGGAAGGAGAGAGGACTTAAGGCAAAGAGGTAGGATATGTAAGCAGAGCAGCAGAATACTTGGGGTAGAATGGTCCAAGTGGGATCAAGGGAGGGGACAGGTGAGAGTAGCGTGTGGCATGGACTACATAGTGAGACCCTATTGCAAGATAGATAGATGGATAATGGATGGATGCAAAGGCAACAAAGATATGTTCATTTTTTGCTAAAAATAAAACAAACAGAAACTAATAACAGTAGGGTACCATGGAATAAACCTATAATCCTAAACCTTGTAGTCCTGACTATTGGTGAAGACAGAAAGACTGCTTGAGTTCAGGAGTTCAAGCCCAGCCTATGCAAAACAGGAAGACTGTTTCAAAAAGAAAGAAAAGGGAACTAATGGAAAACAGAGCAAGAGATGGTTTAACAAGTAAGTGCTTCCCATACAAGCATGAGGAAGCCTGAGACCATCGGAGTTACATTCCCTGGAACTCAGGTAAACAGCTGGACATGGCCACACACATCTATAACCCCAGACCTGTGGTAAGCAAATACCAGAGAATCACAGGAGTTTGCTAAAAATGACGAGCCCCACAATCAGTGAGAGATTCCATCTCAAGAAAAATATGGATGAGAAATGGAGGGGGACACCTGACATTCTTCTCTGGCCTCCACATATGAGCATATGGTACACACATATGCACACATGTGTATACACAATACACACACACCACATATATACATACACACATACAAAAAAATGGTCCAAATATGAAGTTAACTATATTGTGGTATATTAGATGAAAGTAAAAAAAGGATTAACAATTTGACTCAATACCAGAACATTTTTTTTGAAAAAGAGTTTCTCTATTGGGACAGTCACACTGTTTGGGTCTGCGTAAATTCTACTGGCATAATCATCATATACCAACCTATAAACAAATCACAGGACACTTAAGTTAGAAATGTGAATAGAATGCATAAAGAGTATTGTTAGGCTTATGGAGAAATGAAGGTTAACTGACAGTAATAACTTCCTAATCTTAGAGGAAAGATTGACGATATTAAGAGTGTTATGACACTAAGTTATTTAATGTTATAAACAATGGAAAAATAAGAGGGAAGATAGGAGAAACTGTATGCAAACTAAATCCCTCATCTTTTTGTGCCCAGCTTCTTAAAATGTGTGTTATGAATCCAGAATGTAACTGAATGTTACTGAACATACAACAACCAAAAATTAACTCACAATCAAATGTGATAAATCAGAACTGTTTCTGATAGTGTGGCCTCCCTGTCTCCCTGCAAACTTGGTGCTGAGTATGAACACACACACTTGGCACTATGCATGCCATAATGCCACACAATGCCAAGAAAGAGGTTCTGAAAATCCTGGCTCAGACTTGAGACAACCGTATGTTAGGAACTGCAGCTTTTACTGTACATGCAAAGTCTCTCTACTCTTACAGGAACATAATGGTTCAACTACAGAAAACAAAGAAATACAATACTTTCCCACCATCATCCTCAGGATATATAATGTATCTTTGGTTTTACTGTTAGAATGTTTTTTTTTAAATTGTTTCTTGAGGAGTCACAGTTCATTAAAAAAAATCGTGATGAATGTTGGCCTAGGATCATGACAGAATTTCCAAATATTTTTGAAATGGCCCTAAACACACTTCTATCAGTTGTACTGCCTATTTATAGGAAATGACATTAGGATTGGTGATAACAAACCAAAATATCAATTAACTGTGAAAACTGTTGGAGATACTCTATATGTTGCATCATCAAATATCCAGCCAAGATTTACTTCTTGAAGTAAAAATAAACACATCCGTCTCATTACTACGCAAATTATCGTTCATTTTAATAAATGCTGAAATTGCACCCACACCTAGAGTTTTTAAGCCGTTGCTTCACATATCTCCTCGATCCTAAAATGGACATAGCAGTGCAACATCATAAAGTCATAAGGTGACTTAAAAAAACACTCAGCAAAGGTCAGCTAGCACTGCCCAACAACCAGCAGCCAGTGGCCACCACGCTGGACAAGGCGACTCCGAGCCAGGCTGCTGAGAGCTCGGCCGGACCCCCTAGACTGCGCCGAGCCTGCGGCTGAGCTCGGTCTGCGCACATGGCTGCCCGGCAACGGGACTAACTACGAACGAACTGACGAAGCTCCGAGTCGCGTCGACCTCGCGAGCTCTCCCGGGAGCGGGTCCTGGGGCTCCGCGCCTGCGCTCTGCTTCCTTCCAGGCCTCCACCGCCCCCGGAGCCGCGGAGCCCGAGACCGCGGCCCTCCGCCCCCGCCCCCTTCGCGGATCTCAGGCCCGGGGTCGCCCGGAGCACCCGGGAGGGAGGAAGGGAGGGCCACGGGGCCCCGCCGCGCACCCACCTTCCCGGGTTCCATCGCGCCTCAAGGCCCGGGCGGGCGCGGGCCACCCGGAGAGGCCAGCCGGTCTCGTCCCGCCCTCGCCAGCGCGGCTCCGGCTCCCGCTCCGGCCGGCGGCCGGCGTCCCGACTCCTAGCAACCGCAGCGGGCGCCGCGGGGGCCCAGCATGCCCCGCGGCCGTTCCCAGTGCGCCTGCGCGGCGGGAGCGGTCAGCGGCGCCTTCGCGGCGCCCTCTGGGAGCCAGGCGAGAGGACGTCCGTGTGAAAGCCGGGGTCCGGATCGCACCCACACGTGTCCTCTGATGAAACCCACGTACGAGTCGTGGAAAAACAGCTGCTGAGCGACTCTAATTTATGAGGCGCGTAGCCGAAGATAAACGAGTTTCTGATCCTCCACCTGCCGAGGGCTGGATGACAGACAGGCACTGCCACTCGGGCCGGTTGTAGGAGACGCCGGGCCTCGAACCCAGAAGTTAGCGCGTCCTGAGCAAGCACTCCACCGACTCGGCTTCTTCCCCAACTCTGAGACGATTCTTAGGCAATGTTGACAAGAGACGATCATTCAGCCAAATATTTTGCGACTCAAATTTATTTTATCTAGAGCTTAAAAACAAATGCCAGGGCTGGAGAGATGGCTCAGCGGTTAAGGCACTTGCCTCCAGTGCCTAAGGCCCCGTTTCGATTCCCCAGGACCCACATAAACCAGACCCACAAGGAGGTGGCCAAGGTGTTTCTCTCTCTCTCTCTCTCTCTCTCTGCTTGAAAATGAATAAAATATTTTTAAATGCCAATCTTCAGCAAAAATCAAGGCATAGAATAGCTATTAGCTGTTTCTGCCAACAGTTGTGCCTTGGCTTTCAGATGCAGATGTCATTTGAAGAAAACTCCACATTATGTTTTCACAAAAAGAAGATAAAATCTCAGATCTTGTGTTAGAGAGTGCCTTAGTGAATGTCTATTAACATTCAGAACTTTTGATGTCATGTCTTTCTGCAGACAAAAGATTCACGTTGCACACACTAAAGCTACATGTTGCTATAACCTGGCTTGCAATTTATGAGTCTGTCACTTGCTCAAGATGCATCTCCTCGTCTTAGAGAAAGTCCCAACAGATGCAAGAAGCCCTTAATATTTGCTTGCAGTCTGTTACAGTTTCACTTCCATTCATCAGCACTTTATTTATTTGCAAGGAGATAGAGAGAGAGAGAGAGAGAGAGAGAGAGAGAGAGAGAGAGAGAGAGAGAGAGAGAGAGAATATGAACAGGCATGCCAGGGCATCTAGCCAGGGGGGGGGGGACTCCCATGCAAGCACTACTCACCAGCACATTTTTGAATGGAAGGTAAATTTAGTGATAACTGAGATTTATTTTGCTCCAAGAAAGACACCACATTCACAGTTACCTATTTGTCAATTCACCCAATTCTCAGAGCGATTTTGCGTTAGTTTTTCACATGCAGCCAGAAAGGATAATTAACTTGCCTACAGTTGCTCACAGAGGCAGGGAGATGATCTGATGGCAAAGCCCATTCTCTTAAGCCTTACGTTTTATCAACAGAGAATACAGCTAGTACTGGAAAGCATCACACTGCTGAATGTGAGTTTGAATGGGAAATAAAATCACTCACAAATTAGAAAAAGTGGTACATGATGCAGAAGTGACAGTCCCTTACCTATATTCAAACTCCTAATTAAATCCCGAGTATAAATAGATCCACTTCTCTCCACTTCAGCCCAGGCCAACCCATGCTTCATCACAGGCAAAATGGGTGATAAACATGTCATCCACCCAGCCACACAGCCACCGACTGTGGGGCTGCAATACAACATACTCCTCTGCAGCCCTTACACACGCTCGCCACTGGTGTAACAAAGGAGCCCCAGCTAAGCAAAATCAGCCAAGAATGCCTTGCTATAAAGTGAAGCATTCCTTTAATCCCAGCACTTGGAGGCAGAGGTAGGAAGATTGCCATGAGTTCAAGTCCACTCTGAGACTACACAGTGAATTCCAGGTCAGCCTGGGCTAGAGCTAGACCCTATCTTGAAAAACCAAAAAAAAAAAAAAAAGGATTAAAATTCATATAGCTAGTTGAACAAGTGCACTAGACGGCATGGATGAGAAAGGGGCTCCTTCCCTATCCAAGGGAAGTCAGGAGCCACAGTCATCTGGGGCAGTGGCCAGTAGGATTTTTCTAAATGTCATCCTTCTAAATGTCATCTCCTAGGCAGTTATAGGTGGGGCCACCTGAAGCAGTTGCAGCCAAAGGGACATCTCTTACATCTGTCCAGAGCAGCAGGGCTCAGCAGTCTCTAGGAAACAAAGTCCAAAGGGTAGTGATTTCTATGGCTGAGATGGTCTCCCCCCCCACCCCCGCCTTACTAAATGGAAGTCTCTTCAGGAATTCACCACTAAGGTGAAATTTCCTGGAGTGGTTTGGGATAGACTCACTACAGAAGCAGCAACCATGAGGACTGCTACAAGAAGGCTAAAGAGGAGCCTTTGACGGTGGCCGCTTTGGAGCTGAGGTTGCTGCAGGACCTCCGGAGCTGCAGCTGCATCGTGCACAGTCCCATCAGATCTGGGAACCTTGGCAGCAGCACCAGCCACTCTACTCCTGCCTTTATCTTCCTTCACACAGCCAGTAGTAATCTGAAGACTCTGCTCCTGAGAGAGGGCATCGACAGCTAACAATGAAGGGGCCAACAGCTCGCTCTTGCACTTTTTAACTATTTTCCACTTTTTATTAACAGCTTCCATAAGTATAGACAATAAATCATGAATATTCACCTTTTCAGCAAAAGACAAGATTTGTAAAAGAATTTATTAAGACAGGTGAAGCTCAGCTCGTTGGTGCATGCCTTTAATCCACTTGGGAGGCAAAGGTAGGAAGACTGCTGTGAGTTCAAAGGCAGCCTGGGAGTACAGAGTGAGTTCCAGGTCAGCTTGGGTAGAATGAAACCCTACCTCAAAAAAAAAAAAAAAAACCATGGAGGAATGGATAAAAAAACTTTGGTATATTTACATGATGAAATTCTATTCAGCTGAAAGGAAAATTGACATATCGAAATTTAGGGGGAAATGGTCTGACTTGGAGTCTCTCAAAAGAACACAGAGTCAAACACCGCATATTTTCCCTCATATGTGGTCCTTCACCAGGCTAATAGTAAACTCTACACAGACCAGTAGAAAGAAGTGAGAGGTTATGAATGAGGGGTAAGGGACAGGGGGAGGGGAATGACTTAAGCATGAGGCTAAACCAAAATGGGTTCAAAATCATAAAATCCTCACGAGCATACTGTAAGCTATTGAGCAAGTAGTGGGCGTCATCTGGCAAGAGGGGATATGAATAGAAGGGGAGAGAGTATAAGCCTGTGAAAAATTGATCAGTCTGGCAACTCCTGGTCCCAGTCACCGGCTCCTTCCCTCACTGAGCTATTGACCAAAGTGAGCCATGAGGTTCCCAAAACAAGACAGTATTCTGTTAAAGCTCTTGAATGCCCACCCCAGGCCGGAGGCAAGATTCCGTTGCTGAAGAAATCCATCTATCAGCATTGAGAGACCCTTCGGGGTCCAGAATGATAACCAGCCCCCAGATAGTAGTCAATGTAGTGCTGGAAGGCACTGCATAAGCCGCCAGGGGAAGCTGGTCAACAACAGCTGCAGTAAACAGAGACCACTGGCATGAAACACAGTCAGCTGCCATGAGTAGGCTGACCACACTTCCTACTGGGAGAGAACAGCAAACTAAGAAAGGAGCACTTGTGCAATGGAGGAGCCAAAGCCTGTGGGAGACAATCAACAGCTTTTAAATTTGGCCAAATATTCCACTTAGTGAGGGGGAGCCCTTAACTGGAACTGGGGACTTAGGGAGAAATGCACTGGGAGCCGGACTCTGGGGCCCCCAAGGAGAGATGCATTATGCGAGCTATTGACAGAGAGGCTACTAAAACTAGAGTCTAGCTAATTCAGAAATGTGTATCTCAGTTAACCTATACCGATTTGTATCTTTCAGAATGCTGTGAGAGAGTGATGGCTCATCCAACCCTACCAACGAACCGCAGGCCGATAGCTGACATCCTGGCAAGATATGAGTCACCCCAGATATACCGTGGAGGATCCATATGGAACCCTGCAAAGAATGATGGGATGAACAAGTGACCCATAGCCACAGCCAATCAGTCAACACAGGATAAGCCAGTGAGACAGACCAATGATTTTTGACACCACCTAAAATAGTAGTACAGAGACCCCTAAGTTCTCAACAATAAAGCAGCCTTGATACTCACCCACCTTGAATCAGGGAACTGAGCGGAAGAGAAGGCGGAAAGATTATGAGAGCCTTGGTGGGGGAGAATAGCCAGAGACATGGCCCCCCTCAGTAACAACATACTAGGGCCGGCGGAACCGGGCTGACTCCTCAGCCCCAAGGACTGATCCAGACTGCCCATGGAGGAGGATATCCAGCTGATTGGGGATGGGAAAAGGGGGCATTGGGGAACTGGAGATAACAACTCATTGTTTGCCCATTAAATATTGTAACTCATTATGGACAAAACCAAAAAGCAACTTAGCCTAGTGTGAGATGAGCCATGAGCCCCCTCACACATCTGCCAGGGCCCAGGAGACATTACAGAGGAAGAGGCCATTTAAACATGAGTGCTGATCACGGCTCGTCTGACAACCAGCTCCAAGGATAGTGACAGGCACCAAGGACACTCAAACCTCATCAAAGAAGAAATCTAACGGACCTATAACACACCTGCCAAGGCTCAGGGAACATTGTGGAAGAGGGATGGAAAGACTGAGGCTTATCCCAGGAATGCCAGGATAGTTCAGCAGTTCAAAGGCTCCTGATGAAGCATCATGCTGGGAGTGTAGGGTAGAGCAGACCACTCAGCTTGTTCCAAGCCAGGGAGTAAAAAGAGAATCCCATAATACCTTTCAAGGGCATGTCCCCAACAACCTAGAGACTTCCATGAACTTGTTTGTACCTCTTAAAGATTCTACCACCTCCTAATGGTGCCACCAAGGGATTGAGTTTTCAAAACACGGAGATTTGGGAACATTCCAGATCCAACTTGTAGCATCCTCTATCTATATTGTGATGATGACTTGCAGACAGATACACATCTCAAAACTTACAGAGAACCTGCTTGTGATGGAATAAATCAGTGACCATCCCAGGTGGGAGGGTCTTTGTAGTCAACCTGTTGGCAAATGTCCAACTGGCATCCTCTAAAGAGTATCCCCTCCAAGACTGGTGGACATCAGTTAGTGACCACAGGGAGATCAGCTCCTTACAAGTGGTCCTCCAGGTTCCATGAGGATTTGCAGGAGACACAGATCAGCTATGTGAATTTATGATGGTGACAACCACTCTTTATCCAGTAGACCTTATGGATGCAATTTGTTTGCAAAGCCTCACAGCCCAGGTTCAATTTCCCAGTGGCACAGGTATCTGGAGTTCATTTGCAATAGCAGGATGCCCTGGCACACACATTCTCTGTCTCCTTTTTCTCTAATAAATTGATAAATATTTTAAAAATATTTATTTGCAATGTGAGATAGATAATAACAGAGATAACAGGTGTGCCAGGGCTTCCAGTAATTGCATACAAACTCGATGCACGCACCACTTTCTGCATCTGCCTTTACGTGGGTACTGGGTAACTGAACCCAGGTTGTTAGGCATTGCAGGCAAGCTGAATCACCTCTCCAGTCCAATAAATATTTTTCATTTAAAAAAGCACAAAAAAACTAGGCTGCTTGTGGTGACACACACCTTTAATCCCAGCACTTGGGAGGTAGAGATAGGAGGATCAACATGAGTTTGAGGCCACCCTAAGACTACATAGTGATTTTCCAGGTCAGCCTGGGCTACAAGACCCTACCTTAAATGAATAAATTAAATAAAGCAAACTGAGCACCTGCATCTGTCTAACTACAGATGGACTGTGACCAGCGACCTCACTCCTGCCACCACAGCTGGAACCACTGTGTCAAGCCTTCCCCACTATAACAGACTCTACCCTCAAACAGTGAGCCAAAATAAGTCTTTCCTTCCTTAAGTTACAGAAAGATGGATTGTGCAAACTCTTTGGAAATTGCTGAAAGAAAGGAATCTGCTCTTCAAAGTCATGTCTATTTTGTCCCTGGATTAACAACATGGCTGTGTCCTGCATACCTGGTATTGCTTTTGGAAGCATGAGGAATGCATGCATGGAGTGGGTCGTGAAGTGCACATGGTTCCAGGAGCCACTGCTGAGATGTGGTATTTGGAACAGGGCGTGAAGTCCCTGGTTGGCAAGTGAAGCCATGATTTGCAATGGAGACCCAAAGATGTTTTGGACATACCAGGACTCTGCAAGGACTGCCATGGAGTGCTGTTGGCTTGGGATGGAAGTTCCCCAGGTGCTCAGCCAAGCTGGAGGGACAAAATTGGAAAAATCCAGAGACTATCCATCACCGGTTGTGGTACAGGACTTGAACTTCAGATGTGGATGTTTGTTGATGTTTGTTGAGTTTGCCTTGGCCCAGTCTTTCCTTGTATGCCTCAATGAAGTTGGAAATGTTTACTTTGTAAATGTAACTTGTTTTGATTTTACAGAACTCTAAGTTAAAGAGCCTTGCCTTGTGTTGGGGGACATTATGCATTTCCAGTTATAAGTGAGATAGTTATATCATGTTAGGCGGAATTATGATCTTGTTATTGTCTTCATTTAGAAATTAAGCATGATGTAAAGATATATGATTTGATGTCAAGTTGACAAGGGGTGGACTGTGGTTAAGTTTTGATGTCAACTTGACCTTTCAAGTAATCTTGGGTGGGTCTCTGAGGATGTTTACAGGAAGGCAGCCTCTCAGTAGGGGGCAGGATGTAAGGAAGCTCAAAGAAACTAGAAGTAAGGTGTGGGCAGTGCAGGAAGGAAATTCCAGAGACTCAGGAAACCATTAAGTCTGGGATAGGGTTGCAAGACCCCACCCTAAGGTTATATAAAGGGGAAGAAATTTTCTTCTTGGCTCCTGCCTGTTTGCTGTTCTTCTGTGTGTGGTGTTGGTAGTGATGGGTTTCTCTCTGCTTGGACCTGTGATACAGGGCCAGCCTCTTTCACTGTTACAGAACTTCCCCTCAATTTGTAGTTTCAATAAATACTTTCCTCCCCCAAATTGTGCCTGGTTTGAAGATTCATCCAAGCAATATGTAGCTGACTACGACAGGGGTGGTTCCTGGGGTCCAGCCTGAAGGTGTGTTGGGGTGGATCTGAATTTAAGCCAAAAGGTATGCACAGAAGTCTGGGCTCTGCCAGGGTTCCTGCTGTTTGCTGGCAGTTTTATACTTGTTTCTTGTTTCTTCTTCTTCTTCTTCTTCTTCTTCTTCTTCTTCTTCTTTTTACATGCTGTTCAGTTATTTCTCTCTGCTTGGATTCATGGAAGCAGCTTCTTCTGCCAAAAGATGAAATTTCCCCTGGAACAGTAAACTTGAAATAGATCACTTCCTCCTCATAAACTGTGCCTAGTTTGGATGTTCATCCCAGCATCGTGAAGCTGTCTACAATACCTACACAATATGGGGCTCATCAAACTTCCTTTGTGGATAGGGGAGGAGGGCATGAGGCCCCCATCCCTCCCTGAGAAGTTATTGGAAGTCAATGGTTACTAAGAAGAGTGTGAGAAATTTTCTTCAGTGGTATAGCCATTAGTGAGTTGCACATGCTCTGGTTAATCCCCCACCTATGTTCATGCAGTCAACCTTAATTAAACTCAGTGGGACACAGAGATACACATACAACACAACATCAAAATAGAAGAGGGACTAGGGAAAGAAGAGAGAGTTCAGTAGAAGAGAGACAGGGAAGAACAAGAGACAAAGTGAAAAGGGATAATGTTCAAGATGCACTATATACATTAATAAAAATTGGTGCTAGGTGTAGTGGTACACGTCTTTAATCCAAGCACTTGCGAAGCTGAGTTAGGAGGAATGCTGTGAGTTCATGACCAGCTTGAGACTACATAGTGAATTCCAGGTGAGCCTAGGCTAGCGAGACCCTACCTGGAAAAACAAAAACAAATAAAAAAATTGTCAATAAAAATAAAATTTTTTAAAAGATCCATCTCATAATACTAAAGAATATATACATATGATAAATTTATATCCAAAACTATACTAAACAGGGAAAAACTGAGAGTATTTCCTCTAAAATAATAACCAGAAAAGGATGCTTACTCTCACCAATCTTATTCAATATAGTACTTGAAGTCTTTTTTTGTTTCATCTTTTTAGTGATAATTTTCATACATATGTATAATGTACTTTGATCATAATCCACAATCCCCTCCCATTATTTCCTTTTGTCCACTGTCCCCAACCCCCTTCCACATCACTGTTTTGTCTTTTCCCACTCGTTCTTATAGTTTGATGTCATTTTTCTTTTTGCTTTCTTCCATCATCCATAATGACATGTTAATAGATTCAATATTGTGTAGGTAACCACAAACCTGTGAGGTCATAAATGCAATGGCCGTTTTGTATGCAGAAAACAGCATTCCAAAGCACTCCTCCCCCTCCTTTGGCTCTTGCATTCTTTCTCCCTCCTCTTCCACGATATTTCCTGAGTATGATAGCTATGTCTCAGTTGGGGACTTGCCTCAGATCACTGGCAGCTATGGCTTTCTTGGTTAGATAGGGCTCTGAATGAACTCTGGAACAGAGTATGATGGCAAATATTCCTCAACAGATCCTTAAAGCTTTCAACTTGAGATCCTTTAACTGGGTCTCAGATAGCAGAATCAACAAGTATCAGACTTCTCGACAGACACTTTAAATCCTGCTACCTTACTTCCAGATCCTAATCCTGAGGCCCTTCCATAGCATTCCTGTATGGAAACAATTGACCTTACTAGACCAGATCTACAAGATTCCACTTTCCCAACCTGAGGCTACTGTTCAAGTAGTTTTATGAGGCAGAACTTAGACTTGCAGGGTATGCAGTAGTGAACCACACAGAGGTCACAGTATCTGCACCATTTTTTAAAAAATATTTATTTTCAAGCAAAGAGAAAGACAGAGAGACAGACACACACAGAGAGAATGGGTGAGCCAGGGCTTCCAGCCATTGCAAATAAACTTCAGATGCATGTGCTACTTTGTGCATATGGTTTTACGTGGGTACTGGGGATCAAACCTGGGTTTTTAGGCTTTGCAGGCAAGCGTCTTAACTGCTGATCCATCTATCCAGCTCCTGCACCATTTTTTGGTAATTGCATGTCAGTCCAAAAAACAGAACTAGGACTGCAAATTTGGACTGTCAAAATTCCTTTGAGTTGCTTCCCAAGGTCCTTTGATGACTGACACATGATTCTTTTACCACTTCTATTTCTGGTGCCATAACATATTTCAGCATTACCTTATGTTTTTACTGCTCTAGCCCTGAAGTCAACCATCCTCAAAGCCCTAATTCTTTTGGTTGGAGAACTGTGGATGCTCAAGTCTGGAAGGTGTATGTGCTCACAGGTACTGATACAGAATTCTGGGGTCCACCAGGGGTCTCCCAAACTTGTGAACCAATTTTTGGATCCTTGTCCTGTTTTTGAACAAAGAATCAATAAAATGAACTTGAGTAGAATGAGTTATGAATTATTGAGAATTCATAATTTATAAGGTTTATTTAGGGAAATTTGTATCTAGGAAAAAGCTGGAGCACATCCACACACATGTGGGAAGGACATAGAAATCCTTAAAAATAACAGACCAGACTTCTCTGTGAAGAGAGTTGGAGAGATGGCTCAGCGGCTAAGGCATTTCCATGTAAAGCATTATGACCTAGGTTTGATTCTCCAATACCCAGTAAATCTAAATGCAGGGTGGCACATGCATCTGGAGTTCATTTGCAGAGGCTAGAGGCCATGGTATGCACACACACAATCTCTCTGCTTGTAAATAATTTAAAAAATAGTGAAAGACTCTGAGATCAAAGATAATACATGTAATCAAAATGAGAAGGTACTCCTAAAGCATGAAGGCAAGAAGAATACCAAGTCCAAGAAAGTACTCTCCCCTTCTGTTGCATTGAGTGCCTCCTTGTTGGCAAAGAACCTGACCAAAAGCAGCTTTTAGGAGGAAAGGGTTTATTTTGGCTTACAGACTCAATGGGAAGCTCCATGGTGGCAGGGGAAACCTTGGCATGAGCAGAGGCTGGACATAACCTCCTGGCCAACCTAGGTGGACAACAGCAACAGGAGGGTGTACCAAACACTGCCAAGGGAAAGCTGGCTATGACACCCATAAGCCTGCCCCCACCAACTCACCTCCAACAAGGTTCTAATTCAAATTGCCATCAGCTGGGGATCAAGCATTCAGAACACATAAGTTTAAATAGGAATCAAAGCACCACACCTAGTCCTAGCCAGTCTGGGAAGGAGGATCAGACTTAGATGGTGCTCTGGCCAGATCACAGGCAATAAGAGACAACATTTGGCCATTCGAGTAACCTCCTTTATAAGGATCAGACATCTAATCAGAACGGGCCTTGTCATCAGTCTCAGGTGTGCAGAGACCTGATTGGTTTAGACTCAAAGGGCTGACCCAGAGATGCTGAGAAACAAGGAAGTTCCTGCTGGGCATGTCACTTGTCAAGCATCTCGGAGAGACAGTATCAGATGCAAGATGGCAAGATTTCAGTTTTGCCAAGACCGACAGAATGGTATCTCCTGCTTTCTTCTTTGGGCTTCTGTCTCTTAACTGCCTGAAAGATGTTAGTTAGCTTTCTCTTATCTCCTTCCCTACTAGGATACCATTTCTTCTAGACATTCTAATCAGATACAACAAGGAATTGTATCTATTTCTAAGCATATACACCTATATACATATGCACACAAGTGTAAACATACATCCATTTTGTATCTACCTGAACATATCTATCAAGACATGAATTTATACTAATTTTATTTGCCATTCAATAACTTATTGTTCTTTCTAGTTTTCCCCCTTCCCATGTCCACAAATGCCTTCAACAGTAACACTTCTGGTGTTCATTATCCTCAGTATATTTTGAGGAGTATAACTAGGTTGACTGTCCTCTTTGCCAGATTCCTAGTCACCTCCCACCATGTCAACACCCCACATGTCACTGCTTCCTGTATGCCAGGGAAGGTAATGTGTCATAGTCAGTTCCATGTTTTTGGGACAATATCCAACCAAACAGTTTATGGGAAGAATGGGTTTATTTCAGTCTTACATATGTAGGGGAAGTTCCATCAATGGCAGAAGCAGCTGGCTCCTTTACATAGACCCAAGCAGAGAGAAACCACCAAAAGGTACCAACAGCCAGAGGTCAAACTGCTCTCCCACACACATTTGAGCTGGAATCAAGATCCCCCAAACACACATTAGGGCTGGACCTCAGGATCCCCACTACCCCACTGAGACCTCCTCTAGCAAGCTGCCGGAGACTTAAGTAGTAAGTTTAACCTTAATCAAAAACACTTGAGGCTAAGGAGACATACCTTTACATTAAAACCACCAACTTCTGAATAATTTATTAAAAGGGCAGGATTTAAAGGATATGAATCAATCTATGTAAGAAAGGACCTAGCCTTTTCTCATTCTTTTGGCTGTGAAGAACAGAAATCCATGGTGTTTACTGAAAAAATGCATGTTTATATCACAAAAGAAACATCATAAAATCAAGTCTTTGTGGTTTGGGTAAAAGTGATCTGTTTCTTCCCCATTATAAAGGGTCAGGGCCAACAACCCTATATCCAAAGACAGGTTAACAGGAGAAAAGACAACATTTACTTGATCATAGTTCTACATGTCACAGAATTCTTCTGAATGGAGATTCAGAGTAAGCTATTTTTATGCTTAGGTATGGACAAACCAACCATGTAGGGATGTGACTATCAATTAGGTTGAGGTCTAATGGTAATAGACTAAGGAGAAGAAGGCAGCAATGTCTGTCTAGATTCTCTTCAACATCTATGGCATCATTTCCTGCCCCCTCAGTTCCAAGATATGATAACTTCTGAAACAGGGCCTTGTGGTCGCTTATTAGACAAGGTAGGTGTGAATAACATTTCTAGTCTTTAGGCTTGCTTTAAAGACTAGTTCCTATGGCCTGCCTAGGAAAGTAGAATTTTGATTTCTATGACTTGCTTTGGGGGAAGAGAGTAGAATAGGAGGAAGGTCTGAGGTTGATTCTGAAGCCTTCACTGCGGGGTATATTGTCTTCTGAGACTCCTTAAGGGGGGGGAGGAAATGTGATTGTTAGCATAAAAGGAAAAAATGCAGAGTATGTGTCTCCATTTCCTACAATGATACATATTCAGTTTTAGGGAAAAGGGGAATCTCAAATAAAGTAGGAAAGATAGAACTTACATAGTTACTCTTTCCTATGAAACATAATTCCATATTAAAACACTTGCAACACTTCTGAGAAAGTGGTGCCTTTCCTAGTGGAATTGTCTGTACCACAAAAGAGCAGCCTAAGGCTGGAGAGATGGCTCAGCTGTTAAGGCACTTGCCTGCAAAGCCCATTGACCTGGGCTCAATTCCTCAGTACCCATGTAAAGTCAGGTGCACAAAGTGGTACATACATTTGGAATTTGTATGTAGTGGCTGGTTCCATTCATTTTCAATCTCTCTCTCTTTTTCTCTGCTTCCAAATAAAATTTTTTTTCTAAAAGAAAAAAAAAGGCTGCACACAGTAGTTCATGCCAATCCCAGCACTTGGGAGGCTGAGGTAGAAGGATTGCTGTGAGTTTCAGGCCATCTTGAGACTACATAGTGAATTCCAGGTCAATCTGGGCTAGAGCCCAGACCCTACCTCTAAAACCAAAAAAGGGGGGAGGGGGTTGGCAGCAGCAAAAACATAAGGTTACATGAGACTGAGGTTTACAAAGGGCAAATAGTTACAACAACCAAAAAACTGGACCAGGAAGATGACGGTTCTCAAGGGAGCAGCACAAAGGAGGTTGACTGGTGCAGGAAGTGGTCATTTTACTTTTTCTCTTCACTGTATTTTACATGACTAAATCCCTAGATCTTTACTTTCTCTCTTCAATGTATTTTGAATGCCTACATTTTTAGATCTCAAATACTTGAGGGCAATACACAATTTTTTAAAGTACAGTTTATTTTCACAGAAGTCTTTATAAGATACAAATATATAGATTTAGTTCAAAGACTGCAAAACTTAGAAAGGCTTCTGTTCCATCCAGAATTACCAAAGGAATCAATTGTGTGTGTGTGT